>CAUYQV010153563.1:0-30122 GCA_963574575.1 Galagoides demidoff
TGTGGTCCCAGCTACTTGGGAGGCTGAGGCAGGAGACTCGCTTGAGCCCAGGAGTTGGAGGTTGCTATGAGCTGTGATGCCATGGCACTCTACCCAGGGGGATAGCTTGAGGCTCTGTCTCAAAAAAAAAAAAAAAAAAGTGAAATTGGTTGGTTTTAACTATAGAGCTCTTTAAAAAGAACAGTCTTTTCTATGATTAATGTGCAAAATTATCTTGCAATTCAAAAATTATATATAAATTTGTTTTGAAGCTCTTTTAAATACTAAAATATTATGGAATAAGATGGAATATAGTCACTGATTTAACAACAACAACAACAAAAAAAACAGAAGTGTTCGGTAAACCTGAAAAATGATTACTTCCTCTAAAAAACTAATTTTTCCTTCAACAGCATTGATTTAAAGGCATTGTAATAGAGGTTAGCAAGTTAATAAGGAAAGACACAATCATCATCTTCAAAAATTGTATTTTCATTTAATTAATTTATTTATTGAAAGAGTGTCACTCTGTCATCCTGGGTAGAGTGCAGTGGTATCGTAGCTCCCCGCAACCTCAAACTCTCAGGCTCAGCCTATCCTCAGCTGCCCACATAGCTGGGACTAAGGTGCCCCCTGAAATGCCTAGCTATTTTTGTTTTGTTTTGTTTTGCTTTCTGTTTTTAGTAGCGACAGTTCTTGCTCTTGCTCAGGCTGGTCTCCAAGTCCTGAGCTAAAGGATCCTCCCACTTCGGGCTCCCACAGTGCTAGGATTACAGGTGTGAGCCACTATGCCTTGCTAAGAATTTCATATTTCAATAAGACAGAAAGAAGGTCATGCTTAAGGCACAAGAAATTCCAAGAAGATGATAACAGGAATACATATCTATTCTCACTATCCATTAATCCAACCTCTGCTTCTCTTCTGTAACAGGTGCTGCAGCAGCCGATCATCCAGGGCCCCACCAGCCTGCACAGCTGACTTCTGCCATTGCTCTCCCGAGCCTCAGATGTTGAGGCAAACGTGAACGGGCAACTGAGAGTTCAAGAAGACCAGGAAGGATGGACTCAGAAAGGCCAGTTGGGAATAAAATTTTGGTTGGAAAGGAATTTGTGGAGGCAATGAAAATGTACGTCCTAGATATTATACTTTGGGAATCACATTTGAGCAGTGGCTACAGCCCATGTGCTCTGAAGTTTTTTTTTTTTTTTTTTTGCGGTTTTTGGCCAGGGCTGGGTCTGAACCCACCACCTCCGGCATAAGGGGCTGGCGCCCTACTCCTTGAGCCACAGGTGCTGCCCCATCACCATGGTTTCTTACAGAGGGCGACTCCCATAGGCTGCTCCCAGCCCCAGACCAAGTGCAGCAGGGATACTAAGGTGGGCTGGCTCCTGGCAGGCAGGGTATCCTGTGGCAGGATACTTTGGCCTGAGGAATCTGCATCACCCTTATCAGCATTCTAAAACCTTCACACAGTTAAAGACTCATCCATCCAACCTTCCTCTCTTACTAGTGTGTTCATGGGGCCGCATCTGTGTCCTGTCTACTTGACCATCCTCCTCTGGCTCCTATGCCATCTTCCCTCAAAGCGAAATTCCTCTGGTAAATCTCTTGCACATGTGGCAGCTGATCTCGGCATCTGCTCTCCGTGGCACCTGGATTAACACAAGCTTCTTTATCTCCATGCACATGCAAGACTGCAGATGTGTGCCCCAATATTTACTCCAGTCCCTGCAAACATACAAAAATTACCTAACGACACTTCAAAGGGAACCCAGAAACCAGGCAGAAGAACAATTAGAAGTTCACAAAAAGAAAGAGAGATTCTTGAAGAAATGTGACTTGAAAACTAATTTAAAAATTTAGCAATATAAGAAAAGTACTTGAGATCTAAGCATAATGTTTAAAAACATTATAATTGATTCTTCTAATTTAAAACCCCAAATCAGTAGATGTGTCTCATCAGTAATCACTACTTAGGTGCAAATTAATGTATCTCTAAACTCAGGAAAAATTTACAAGAGAAAACTCAGACATGATGATAAATTCAGAAAATATTATATGTAAATTATAAGATGCCCAGGGGTATGAAAGGGACTAATAGAGGAAAAAAGAATGATTAAATCAATAATATGATTTTCTGAGCATGATTTCAGATTCAAAGAATTCAAATATTTTAGGGTAGACTGATGGAAAATCACCATGACATGATGATTCCTACATGTTCTCAAATTTCTAAATTCAAAGATAAGGATAAAATTCTGCAGATAATCCTTAGGAAGAACATACTACCTGCTAAGGAGAACTGTAGTGTGGTATCAGGGTTCTCATCTGAAGTGTCGGGAGATAATAGGCTGAAATATCTATGGAATACTGAGGATAAAGGTCAGAAGCTAGTAAGGGACATCCACAGGCAGAGCTTCCCCTGCTGAAGTTCAGAAGAGAGCCGTGCGAGGCCAAAGGATCCTGAGTGCACGTCAACTGCATAACTCACGCAAGACAACTTTTTGTAGAATTCTTCTATGGAACTACAACTTTTCTAGCATTTTACATACATCAATTTATTTTATCTTTACAACTCTGTAAGATTGATGTATTTCTTCTGTTTTCAGATGAAAATCCATGGCTCAAAGAGGTTAACAAATACGGGCAAAGCACAGAACTGGTACGCTAGCCTTGGATGAAAATTAAGTGCCCTTGACCAATTTACTTTTGAAAAGTATCATTTTTTTAGGTAGCTGTAGTTGTGATGAGAACTAAAATACTGGTTTTATATTTATTGTACTATATTTTTACTGAAATAAAAATGTAAAAAAAAAAGTAGGCTTTCTTTTTTTGTGTATGTAAAAGAAACTTCTTGATAAGCTGTGCATTAGAGTGTGGATTAGGCACTGGCACCCTGCACAGCTTCCCCAGGGCAGTGAGTACCTTAAAGGTGCCGGTAGTGATATTCAACAGTGAGGTACGTAGCACTTTTTCTAGGATGAGTTTGTGAACTTAACTGTCAGAACTCATGTGTTTCTTCAATATATATATAAATTTAAGAACAGTATACAAGGATTAATAAATGTTTTAAGAGAATTCACTGTTTGGTCCTTTTCTGTTTATGTTTAAATATTTATGCTTCCTAAATCATAGGGATCTCTTGGACAAAAAGGGGAAGCAATTTTACAGAGTTTGAAATGCCAAGGTGAAAACTCCTCAGCACATCAGAAAAAAATTACTGAGGTACAAATGTAATCGGCAGAGATTTTATAAATCTAGGTTTTTCATCTTATAATGCTGTGTCTTCTTTTTAAGGAGACAAATGAATCATGTGGTACGCCACCATGTTAAAATTATGGCAGATAACATGGTAAATAGCCCCGCAGAAGCTTGCAGGTGTTAACAGACTTCTGATACTGATTGATCTATTGTCAAGTAACAGTTTGGACAGAGGGGAGGACTAACAGCACTATTTCTCCTGAATACACTCATAATGAAAGAGTAGGGCTTTGATCTTTGAATTTCCTATAACATCAGTTCCACTTTATTTCTTTACAATTCCTGCTCGTATGTGACTGTTCACTATAGTCTGTTCTTGTACAAGGAGTTCTGCATTATGAAGGGTTAGTTTATGTAACGCTGCATGATAGCTGGGTATCAGAAATTTTTATTACTTCTCTGCCAAGTACAGAAAAAATAATCATGACCCATCTTATGAATTCTAAGAAAACATCACTATTTTATGAGCATTTCATAGAAAACTAATATTCTTAACTTATTTTGGTGGTTAAAAATATGGAATATATTATTTTTAAAAAGGATAGCCTCATAATATCAGTGAACACTGAAAAGAAAGAAATCTATAAGGGTAAGACGAGAATCACGTATCACAGCTCAGCTGGCTGGTTCAGAGTTAGCGTTTACATTCATATGGGAGTGAGATTCATTTCTAATGAGAGCACTGAAAGGCATATGTGAGGTGTGGAACATTTTTTCCATGCTAATTATTAAATTACTGTGGCAAAGATGTTCATGTTATTGCTTACTTCTTATTTGGTTGCCTCAAATGGTTATTTTTATTATCTTTGATTATGGGCTGCTGTAAACAAGACAGAAAAGGAGTTCTCCAGTCTGTTGTAGCTGGGCTGTTTTATTAGATGCTGGTTAGAGGTGCTGGCAATGTACCTTTGTTTGAAAGAGATATAAATTTTAGTTGACTTTAGTGTGTGGGCCCTGTGACATGACCAGTAAACCAAAGCATTAGAAAAACAGTTTTACTGCACACCAAATATTATAATAATAACTGTGACATTTCACTGGTATAACAGAGACTAAGTTCTCAGTAAATCATTTCATACACAGTACCCTGCTCCTACTCAAGACTGTATTGCTGCCTTTTAAAGAGATTATTGAATGAGAAGATTGAGTTAAAATGACAGAATGTCTTTACTAATCATTGCAGTAATTGTATTGCTTATGTTTCTTGCAAAGCAACTAAATGTCCCAAAGGCTAATGAGGCATACTCAGCACTCAATGATTAGTTTCCACTACTGTGCAGTTAAGATCCAAGAGAACATCTTATCAGAAAAGAGGATAATACATTTTTTCAGATGGAATAACAATGGAAAAACTCATTTGGAAATACTATCCCTTGGATCCTTGACACACTCTTTCACCCAAGACCAGGAGGAGTCCCGCCACCCCTCTGAAAGTCTCCTCCTTTTCCGGCACAGAGGCCAGTAAAGGAACTCTAACACAAACAGCTGAGGCCTTTGCTGTGTCATATCACAATTCATCTACTGCAGTTGCCCATTTCTGCCTCCTTCACTCCCTGGCAGGTGTTGATTGGGAGGGTCACCAGCAATAGGATTCCTGCATGCAAAACTATTTCAGGGTCTGTTCCCCAGAGGATCGAACCTTTGATATTTAAGTAAGCTTTACATGATAAGTAAACAAATAAGTCGTACCATAAAACCTTCTTTTCAGTTGTCTCTTATGCCAAATACATCTATGCATAGATGACTTTACAGACTCTCAAGTTTTTGTATGATGACCATTTTTTTTTCCTCTGTGGCCATATTTAAACAATTTAATAAAAAAAAACTGGCAATTATAGCCATGTTAAATATAGAACTACATAATTTTACATCAAGTCTTTAAATGCTTCATTAAAGCATTTAATCTTATCTTAAGATTTAAGACGTTTTATCTTTGAAGTGTTTCTATATAACTGAATATTATGTGTTAACAGTATTTGAAAAAAGCATGAAAAAAAAGAAAAAAGCATGGAGAAAACCTTATAAGATGAAAAAGTTGAGAAGAATTATGCATATTTTTTATTAAATATGATCGTTAAGTCGGATAATTTAATTTTCAAATTATCTGACATATGAAAAAGAATTGGCCATTTTTATTTATTTTCAATCATAAAAATAATCTTATTTTCTGCTTTGAGCAGATTTTTGTATTTTATTCAACTTGATAACCCTTCAAGTCAAACAGTTTGAATGTTTTATGAGAAGTCTTTGAAGAAAAATATGTTTCTAACCTATCTTTTCAAAGAAATAAAAAGGGTAAAATAACTAAATTCAAAGGCTTTAGAAAAAGTTCTGTGGCTATATTGAAAATATTTTTGATAGTATATTCTAATATAGATTTAACCATTCAGCTCTTCCAAATATGTTTCATACACAGATTGTACTGTGCAAGCACTGGACTTCATTTAGTGATACTGTGCACTCCTGGAAGAAGGTACTGTTTCAGAAGAAAATATGTAAACACATAAAAAACTAAAAAGTGAATTATTCATTGTTAAATATCAAATAATTTAATGTCTATTTATTGAAGCAATGTAAATTATGCTTTAAGAGAGAAACAGTCAAGTGTTAAGGTAATGGGCAAGAACTGACCTTGCCTGAGCACTAAAGGGAGACTTTATAGAGGAAGCAGTATTTGAGCTAATTTTTTGTGGTTAGTAGAAATTTGGAAGGCACATAAAGGAAGCAGTGACTATGTCAGTTGTATATTTTAAGAAGAGTACATTGTAAGTGTGCCTAAAAAATAGAATTCTGTGATGTTGAAATAGGAAAAAAAAAAAGTGAAGGTGGAGAAAGGTTAGAGTCAGATTTGGGAAACCTCTTTATTCCAGTCTACCTAATTTAGAATTGCTCTCAGATGGGGAAGTCATCAAGACATGTTTGAGAACTAAAATTCAATGAACATATCTTTGTATTAATAAAGGTAAATCTTACAAGAACGCGGCTTTTAATTGTGAAAAATACATTATCATTAAGCTCTTAATCATAAGGGAAACTAAGTTTGAGTAAATGGAAATTTGTATACTGTTGTCACAATTTTTTCTATAAATTTAAACTTTAAATTTTTTTAAGTTCTCTTTAAAATGAACATGAGGAAAATTTCTTCTTTTTTTAAGGCTGCATAACATTCCATGGTATACATATACCACAATTTACTAGTCCATTCATGGGTCAGTGGACACTTGGGCTTCTTCCATGACTTGGCAATTATGAATTGAGCTGCAATAAACAATCTGGTGTAAGTATCTTTGTCATAAAGTGATTTTTTGATATGCACATAGTAGAGGAATTCAGGCTAGAACAGCAGGCTTACTTTTAGATCCCTAAGTGTTCTCCAAACTTCTTTCTAAAAGGAATGTATTAGTTTGCACTCCTACCTTTACCTCTTTTATGTTTACATGGATGGAGCTGGAACATATTCTTCTTGATACAGTATCTCAAAAATGGAAGAAAAAGTATCCAGTGTACCCAGTACTATTATGAAACCAATTTATAATCACTCACACTTTAATATGAAAGATAAAACACAACTATAGTTGAGGACAAAGGAGGGAAGAGAAGGAAGATGGGAGGGGAGGGAGGAGGTTGAATGGAGGGAGGGCAAATGGTGGGACCACACCTATGGTGCATATTGCAAGGGTACATGTCAAACCTATTAAGTGTAGAGTATAGATGTCTTAACCCAACAATTAAATTACCTTAAGTGAGGTAAAGTCTATGTTAACCAGTTTGCTGTAAGCATTCCAAATTGTATATAAAATTAGCATATTGCACCCATAAATGCATTAATGTATGCATGATTTATGTATTTATGACTTAATAAAAAGAAAATATTAAAAAAATAAAGTGAACATGAGAAAAATTTTTTATCTTGTCACAGGTAGATTACAAAATTAGCTCTAAGTTTTCCAGTGGCAAACACAAGAAGATAATCTGTACCTCTTAGACATCACAATGCTTATAAAGAAAAGACTGATACCATTTCCTCGAAGCAATTAAATCAAACTCCTCAGGAATGGGATATGGGTATCTTCAAAATACCCATGGCTACTCTGAATGAGTACATGGGGCTAAATATAGGTAGTGTATATTCCACGGGTTTGAACAAATGTATAACGACATGTATCCACTATCATAACGTCATACAAAATACTTACGCAGCCCCCAGCATCCTCTGTGAGCATCATTTACTCATAAGTATTTATGTAGAAGGACATGAATGTTACAATGCTGTTGTGAAAATCAAATGATGTCATAAATATAAAGCCTTTAGCATATTGCATAGTTAAAAATAAATACAGCTAACCATGACAATAAAAGATAATTAGTTTTGATATTCATTATTCATAATATCACTGGTAATTTTAGCAAACTAAGTTTCAGGAGAGTGATGTGGACAGAAATAAAATCTCAGTGGGACTGATTCATGAATGAGAGACCAAGACATGGGGCGTGCCTGAAGATGATGCTTCTGAGAGGAAAAAAATAAACTTGGAGTGGACCTCCTGTTGACAGAGGTAATTCAAGATCAAGGGATGAGATTATTTATTTACTTTAGGATAGAGATGCCTGAGTACAGGCTTCCAGGAAGATGCTAAGATAAAGAGAAAGGACGGGTTGCTGATGTGAGAAGTCATCAGGTTGGTGGGTTACGCTGAAGTCTGTCCCGGGCTCATCAGGGACAGATGGATGATGGATGTCTTTGCAGGAATTATCCACTGGATTTAAATGAACTAGGCTACAAGTGCAGCTGGTGTTGGACTTGTGGCATGGGTAGGATATCATTTTACCTAATGTTTTCTTCTATAGTTACTTCTCATTTGCTTCTCTAAAATACAAAATGGTGTGTTTCTGCTTAGAAATTCCGTACAGTTGTGTAATTAAAAAATGATTTCCGTGATAGCCAAGATATGTTTATAATAAATTCTAGAGATTTCAAATAAAAGAAAAAATGCTTGGCATTGATCATAAAATGTAGTAATGTGACAATTTAACTTAAAACATATGTTAAATACTAAGCTTAAACACTTGTAAATTTTCATTAACATATTTTTGCTTATCAGTACCACAATTGCCATGAAGCATCTTCCCAGAAAAGTAATACATTTTTATTCTATAACCTGTATAAATATTGTGCCCATCCTAGGTCCTCTCTGAATGTTTCTTTGAACTTCCTATTCCCTTCTCTGCTAAATTACTGCTATCATTTCTAGTTTGAGTTCCATGAACAATATCCCAGTGGGCGAGTGAAATAAATGGTACCGTTTTCTATCACAAGAAAAAAATGTAAGGGTCTTCGGCAAAGGCAGCCTTTGCGTGTTCCCATCTGTCCTGCCGTTGCCCGGGCCGGTGCTGTCCCAGAGAAGCGTTTCTGTAGTGCTGAAGAGCGGCAGCTTGAGACGCGGCCCGGGCGCACGGCGACTTGCAGCCTGGTATCCACGCTCGGTCCTTACTCCCGCACCCACATAGGAGCCATGGCCTTTTCACTTTCTACTATCCTGAAGAAAAGAGGGGGCTGTTTTATTATTTTTATGAGGGCCTATTAGCTCACTTACCTTTTAAATATTTTCAGGAGAAAGCAGTATCTTTCTGTTTCATTCATGGATTTCTAGTTTGGCACTGCAGTTGGCTTTAAAGAGAGTTAGACAACCTACTTGAGCTCGGCCACTGAAACGACCTTATAACACACACAACACACACGCAAAGAGGGGTTGGGGGGAAGAGAAAGACCAGGCTGCACTTAGGCAAGGAGGGTTAGAAAAGAATAATTATTTTCTTTTATTTCCCATAGTATGCCCTCCCCTGCATTTTATTCCAATAACATGCAGGCATGTTATTTTATTTCAATGAGTGGTTCTGGATTTTTGATGAAGAATTATTTATTGTTTTTTGGTTTTGATTTTGTGATCGAAGTAATTGAGATGTTGGAATAATGGAGAGATAAGGGATTCTGGATTTAGTGCAGACAAAATGACCTAGCTTTGAATTACTTTTGGAAACAATTCACTAAGCTACACAGCAGTGTTTATTTGAAGCCCCTCATAGCATTTGGGAACATCTTCTATCTTTATGCTGTTGTTATGATGAAGTAATGGCCTTGGTTACACGGAATGAAGACATTTGTAGTTCTCTCTGACCTTGTTTTATTTGGGACCTTAATAGATTATGCAGCTGGCTGTGAGCTCTGCAGGCAAGAAGGGTTCTAGAAAGAGCCATCTATGGGACCTCACGCAGGACAAGGAGTCCTAACTGCGATGCACTTCCACTGAAGAGAAAGTGTTTTCAAATCTTAGGCCGTATTAGTTTGTAAATGAAATGCAGCAGCTGGAGGGGAATCTTGCCTTCCTTCCTTCCTTTTTCTTTCTTTCCTTCCTTCTTTCCCTTCCTCCCTTTTTTCTCTTTCTTTCCTTCCTCCTTTCCTTCCCTTTCCTTTCTTCATTTCAATCTGCCTCCCAGGTCAGAGTGTAATGTAGTGGCTCTATTATAGCTTGGTCCTGGACTCAGGTGATCCCACTGATCTTTGCATCTCAGCCTCCTGAGTAACTAGGACTACAGGCATGTGACACCACGCTTGGCTAATTTAAAAAAATTTATTATAGAGGCAAGGTCTTGCTATGTTGCCCGGGTTGGTCTCAAATTTCTGGCTTCAATCAATCCTCCTACCTCAGCCTCCTAAAGTCCTTGCACTACAAGTGTGAGCTGCCATACTCAGCCTAGCTCACTTTTTGGATTATCTTTTCTTTTTTATCATTTCAATTCCTTCTGCTTCACAAAAAAATAAATGTGTTTCGCTTTCTACAAATTTGACTTCAAGGAATCACTTGCTTAAAGTCTTCACAGGTAACAAAAATCAAATTTATTTTGTAATTTTTGCAAATAGCCCTTGAAGACCCTACAAAAGAGAGGTGTGGGGCAGTGCCTGTGGCTCAAAGGAATAGGGTGCTGGGCCCCATAGGTGGAGGTAGTGGGTTCAAACCCAGCCTTGGCCAAAAACTGCAAAAGAAAAAAAAAGAGAGAGGCATGGGTCATTTTGCCCTGTGGTTGATAGGCTATGTTCTTGGCTCTAACCTTGTTTCCACCTGTGACCATGTCATTATAATTAAATAACTTCATTTTATCTCTGAATATGTCAGCTGTTCACCGGACAAAACAAAAAGGTAGAATTTTTAGCATTTAAAAACGAATCACAAAGAAAATTCCTAATTGCCTCTATTGTCCCGTGGTGGCAAAATTCAGGGGGGAAAGATAAGTGACACAAAAAAATGTTTTGCAAAGATCCACCAGGAAGCAGGTAGGTAGTCAGGAGAGGAAGCCAGTATAGTGCCTTTATCCCACACTGAAGGCAGTTCAGAGGCCATCCTCAGTTTGAAGCTACAAGACTTGAAGTAGAGAAAGACAGCAGAATGCACTCCTGAGGGAAGCCGCTAGAATGACAGGAATTCAGAAGTGGTCTTTACTTCACCCCAGGTCTGGACTTACAGAGGATGGCAAGATTTTATTTATTTATTTTTTATTGTTTAGGATTCATTGAAGGCACAAAGAATTAGGTTTCTTTACATTGATTGCATTTGTCAGATAAAGTCCCTCTTATAATTGAGTCCCACCCCCAAGAGGTGTGTCATACACCATGACCCCCATCCCTCTCCATGCTCTCCTCTCCCTGCTCCCTCATTCCCCAATCCCACCTCTTATATTAGTTCATCGACTGCCCTCATATTAGAATAGAGTACTTGGTCTTGCTTCTCCATTCTTGTAATGTTTCACTAAGAAGAATGTGTTCCACCTCCATCCAAGTTAATACAAAAGATGTAAGGTCTCTGTCTTTTTTAATGGCTGAATAGTATTCCATGGTATACACATACCACAGTTTGTTAGTCCATTCCTGGGTTAGTGGGCATTTAGGTCGTTTCTGCAATTTGGTGATTGTAAATTGAGCTGCGATAAGCAGTCTACTACAAATGTCCTTATGGTAAGGACTTTTTTTTCCCTCTGGGTAGATGCCTAGTAATGGGATTGCAGGAACAAATGGGTCTAATTTGCATTTTGAGGATTATCCATACTTCCTTCAAAAAGAGTGCATTAGTTTGCAGTCCCACCATCAGTGTAAAAGTGTTCCCTTCTCTCCACATTCACACCAGCATCTGAACCTTTGTGATGTGGGCCATTCTTACTGAGGTGAGGTGATATCTCAGGGTCATTTTGATTTGCATTTCTTTGATGATTAGGGATGATGAGCATTTTTTTCGTATGTTTGTTAGCCATTTGTCTGTCTTCTTTAGAGAAGGTTCTATTCATCTCTCTTGTTCAATGGCATATCGGATAATTGGGTCTTTTTTGTTGATTAAATTGAGTTTTCTATAGATCCTAGTTATCAAGCTTTTGTCTGATTCATAATATGCAAATATGCTTTTCCATTTTGAAGGTTGTCTGTTTACTTTGGTTGTTTCCTTAGCTATACAGAGCTTTTCAGTTTAATTAAGTCCCATTTGTTTATTTTTGTTGTTGCAATTGCCACACAAGTCTTCTTCATAAAATCTTTCCCCAGGCCAATATCTTCAAGTGTTTTCTCCACACTTTCCTCGAGGATTTTTGTTTTATGCATTAGTTTTAAATCTTTTTCCATCTTGAGTCAATTATTGTAAGTGGTGAGAGGTGCAGGTCCAGTTTCACTCTTTTACCATTTATAGTAAAAGTGTGAGCTGATGTTGGACACATGATCCACCTTCATGCACCTCTGTTCCCTCCTGGCAACCTGGAGAGGGCCAGTCACTATAGTAGAGGCTGTTTATGAAAACTGTAGAATGCCTAGAACAGTGTCTGAGATGCAGAGAGCCTTCATAATCATTCATAACCTGACTGCAGGGAGTGGTCGTCATGCATCCTGGGTGGTGGGACGTGGGGGAACTTGGCTGAGGGAAGGAGGGCCTGATGTGCTTCTGGACAGACAATACCCTGCGGCTCTCTGCCAGGTCTGCAGCTTGCGCTGGAGGCTGTCTGCACAGGTGCTAGTAAAAGGGGGCATCTGGTTGTTTCTTTTGAATTAGCTAATCTATCATTGAATCCCTTAGGAAAGTAATATTTAACTTATAAGAAAATAAAGTTTACTATTTATTTCCACTTCTTTAAAATATTGCAATAGGTAAAAATTAGGTAAAATATTACATTAGAAAAAATTTAATATTTAATTTAGCTCTTGTTTTCTATCTCAAGGTGATATCAACACAAAATTTAAAAATTACTTTTGAAATTTCTTAAGAAAATAATTAAAAAGGAAAATTCTAGCTTACTCTGAAGCTGTCAATGCCTAGGTACTGAGGTAATGTGAGGACAGGTGTGCAGACACCATGCAAAGAGAGGGGGCTGCCCCCTGCTCTGTGGGGAGGTTCAACTACTGGAGCCCTTGCGGCCATGCTGGTTCTGTTTGTACCAGGACCACTGTTTCTTGTAATACTCTGGGCAGTTCACAACAAAAGCCAAAGATGAGACACATGTATGTGATTCATCCAAAGCTTCCCAGGCCTGTGGCTATGAAATGATGATTCAAAGATGCTCAGACCTACAGATGAGCTGTGTACTGTGCAAAGATTGCTGCTTTGAGAGTTCTCACTACCCAGCTCAGAATTTCTTAGTCAGTTTTGTGAAGGGTAAATATTACCAGAACAAAGAAAGTAGTCAAATCTGTTGGCTTCAAAGTAGATCTTTGAATCTCTGGTCTCTTTGAGTCTTTGAGCCACTTAAACTCTAGAGATAAATTCTTGCTTTAATATAACAAATGCAAGGTTTAGACTTGAGTGAGTCAAGATGATCTGGAGATCACAAACAGAGAAGTCCATAATGAAAGGAAAGCCCACCTGTCTGGAGTAGCCATGGAGGGGATGGAGGGAAAGATTCCTAAGGAGAGAGACCAGAAGTTCAGCTGATAGCCCTGCTAAACCTGCATCAGTGCCCTGATTGTAGGGTGGAGATGGGTGCATAGAAGACTCATAGAAACTGAGAAAAGAGAGGGGAGCCCCAAACACAAGGCATGACCTGACCTCCCCATGTGCAGCTAGAATGTTACAGGCCAGTTATACAGAAGCTGCCTAGTCCACTCATAGAGTCTGGGAGGAGTCTGAGGTGCTGAAGGCCGGGAGGGTTCACGCAAGCAATGAGGTTAAATCTCCTTGACTTTGGAATATGAAGGTTTCCAGACTGGGTCCCCTAAAACACTGGAGGCAGAGGCAGGTGATGCTTCAAGGATCCAGATGGTAAATGTGTAAAACTCAGAAGGTACAGCCCTGACCAGAGGCCCTCTCTCATGGCCGCACAGAGCCTGAAAGTTCACACTTTCTGGTACTATCATTGAGACAAGAAGGAAAAAGGAGAAAGACTCTGAAAGACTAAACACCCCCAAATAAGTTGCACTAAGTTGAAACAGTTTTAAACCTTAAGAGTTATTTACAAACAGTCTATATAAACAGTTTTATACCTTAAGAGTTATTTATAAACAGTCTAGTACAAGTGTCCTTATGAGAAAAGGATGTTTTTCTTCTGGGTAGATGCCCAGTAATGGGATTTCAGGATCAAATGGGAGGTCTAGCTTGAGTTCCTTGAGGATTCTCCATACTTCCTTCCAAAAAGGTTGTATTAGTTTGCAGTCCAATTTAAATGTGTACATGTAAAAAAAAGTAATACTTTCACACTCACCAGCAGTGTAAAAATATTCCCTTCTTTCCAAACATCTGCAGTTTTGAGATTTTGTGATGTGGGCCATTCTAACTGGCTTAGATGATATCTCAGGGTGGTTTTGATTAGCATTTATCTTATGATTAGGGACAATAAGCAGTTTTTCATATGTTTGTTAGCCATTCATCTTCTTCTTTAAAGAAGATCTATTCATCTCTCTTGCCCAGTGATAACAAAGGATTGTTGGCTCTTTATTTTGATTAATTTGTGTTCTTGGTAGATTCTAGTTATCAAGGTTTATTTGTGATTCAAAATATACAAATATATTTTCCCATTGCATAGGTTATCTATTTGTTTTGGTTGTTGTCTCCTTAGCTCTACAGAAGCTTTTCAATGTAATTAAGTCCCACTTGTTTATTTTTTTGTTGTTTCAATTGCCACAGCAGTCCTCTTCATATAGTCTTTCCCCAGGCCAATATCTTTCAGTGTTTTCCCATGCTTTCTTTGAGGCTTTTTACCATTTCATGCCTTAACTTTAGGTCTTTTGTCCATCTTGAATTAATTTTAGTGAGTGGAGAAAGGTGAGGGTCCAGTTTCGGTCTTTTACATGTGGATATCCAGTTCTCCCAGCATCATTTATTGAATAGGGAGTATTTCCCCCAGTGTATATTCTTGTTTGGTTTATCAAAGATTAGTTGGCTGTAAGATGTTATTTTCATCTCTTGGTTGTCTATTCAGTTTCAGATGTCTATGTCTCTATTTTTGTTCCAGTACCATGCTGTTTTGTTCACTATGGTCTTGTAGTATAGCCTAAAGTTTGGCAGGCTGACTTTGTTTTTATTATTAAATTGCCTTAGTGATACAAAGTTTTTTTATGGTTCCATACAAAATGAAGAACTATTTTTTCTAAGTCATGAAATTATGTGTTGGTATTTTCATAGGCACGGCTTTGAATCTGTAGGTTACTTTGGAATGTATAGACATTTTAACAATGTTGATTCTTCTCAGCCATGAGTGTGGGATGTTCTTCCATTTGTTAATATGTTTTGTTATTTCTTTTCTTAGGGTTTTGTAATTTTCTTTATAGAGGTACTTCACCTCTTTTGTTAGTTATATTCCCAGGTACTTCATTTTCTTTGAAGCTACTGTAAAGGCAATTGTGTCCTTCACTAGCTTCTCATCTTGGCTGTTATTGGCGTATACAAAGGTTACCAATCTATGGACATTGATTTTATATCCTGAGACATTACCATATTTTTTGATCACTTCCAGGAGTCTTGGATTTGAGTCTTTGGGGTTCTGTAAGTATAAGATCATATCTTCGGCAAAGAGGGAGAATTTTACCTCCTCTGGTCCCATTTGGATGTCCTTTATTTCCTTGTCTTGCCTAATTGTATTGGCTAGAACTTGCAGCACTATGTTGAATAGAAGTGGTGCTAGAGGACAACCTTGTCTGGTTCCAGTCCTAAGTGGAAAATCTTTCAGTTTTCCTCCATTCAGTAAAAGATTAGCTGTGGATTTGTTGTAGATGGCTTTGATTAGTTTAAGAATTTTTCCACCTATGCCTATATTCTTCAGTGTTCTAATTAGAAAAAGATGCTGGATTTTATTGAATGTTTTTCTGCATCTAATCAGAGAATCATATGGTCTATAATTTTGTGAATTACGGGTATGGGCTTGTGTATGTTAAACGAGCCTTGCATCCCTGGGATGAAACCTACTTGATCATGATGTATGTACTTTTTTGATGATAAGCTGTAATCTATTGACTAGGATTTTGTTGAGAATTTTTGCATTTATATTCATTAATAAAATTGGTCTGAAATTCTCCTTTTTAGTTGGGACTTTTCCTGGTTTTGGTATCAGGGTGATGTTTTCTTCATAGAAGATATTGAGGGAAGATTTTTTTCCTCCTCAATTTTTTGGAATAACTTCTGCTGTATGGGAATAAGCCCTTCCTTGAAGGTTTATTCTGGTGTGAAGCCATCCAGACCAGGGAATTTTTTTGTTGGAACATTTTTTTAATTTTTTTAATCTCAGTGCTTGAAATTGGTCTGTTCAGAGCTCTTTAACTTCCTGGCTAAGTCTAGGGAGAAGGTGTGGTTTCAAATACTGATCCATTTCTTTCACATTGTCAAATTTCTGGGCATAGGGTTTCTTGTGGTATTCAGAGATAATCTCTTGTATCTTTGTGGCATCAGTTGTTATTTACATATGATGATGCCTCAATCATCATTTCTGATTGAGGTTGCTAGAGATTTTACTTGTCTATTTCTAGCTAGTCTGGCCAAGGGTTTATATATTTTATTTATTTTTTCAAAAAAAAAATCTTGTTTCATTAATTTTCTGATTGATTATTTGTTTTCAATTTCATTAATCTCTGGCTTAATTTTGGCTATTTCTTTTCTTCTACTGGGTTTAGGCTTAGATTGATTTTTGTTTTCCAATTCCATAAAGTGGTTTGTGAGTTTGTTGAGGTTCTGTTTTTTGGATGTAGGCATCTAAAGCAATAAATTTTCCTCTCAGGACTGCTTTTGCTATGTCCCATGGGTTTTGGTAGCTTGTGTCTTCATTATTGTTTTGGTCAAGGAAGTTAATGATTTCCTCTTTTATCTCTTCCTGAACCCAAGTATCATTCAGCATAAGGTTGTTCGATTTCCATGCTTTTGTGTGGGGTTGAATGTTTTTCTTAGAGTTGAGTTCCACCTTTGTTGCCTATGGTTCTAGAAGATACAAGGCAAAATTTCAATTCTTTTGATTTTGCTGAGGTTTGATTTGTGTCCTAAAATATGAACTATTTTGGAGAATGTTCCATGGGCTAATGAGAAGAACATATATTTTTTAGCTTTGGGGTGGAATGTCCTATATATGTCTATCAAGCATAGTTGTTCTAGGGTTTAATTTTAGTTCCTTGTATCTTTGTTTAGTTTCTGTTTAGAGGGTCTGTCCAGCTCTGTAGAGGAGTTTTAAAGTCTCCTGTTATTACCATGTTATAGGATATCATATTGTTCAGACTAAAGTGTGTTTTAAGAATCTGGGAGCATTTAAATTGGGTGCATAAATATTCAGAATTGAAATTTCTTCTTGTGTATTTTCCCTTGACCAAAATGAAGTGTCCATCTTTGTCTTATTTTACTTTATTTGCTTTAAATCCACTTATATCTGAGAATAAGATTGCAACCCCTGTTTTCTTCTGAATTCCATTTGCTTGAAAAATTGTCCTCCATCCCCTAACTCTGAATTTTAGTTTGCCCTTCAAGGCTAGGTGTGTCTCCTGCAGATAGCAAATACAAGACTTGTGTTTTCTTTATCCAATGAGCCAGCCTATGTCTCTTCAGTGGTGAATTCAAGCCATTAACATCTATTGAGATAATTGATAAATATAGTGGAGTTCTATTTGTCTTATTTTGTGAAAGGCTACTGCTTAGTTTTATCTTTTTCATTGTTGCAGAAGCTGGGTTTTGTCATTTAGTTTGTAGGTGTTTAGTTTGTTGATGTTACATTGTTACGGTCAGTGTGTAGAATAGGTCTAAGTATTTCCTGTAGAGTTTTTCCTGTAGGTTTTATTGTGGGAAACTTCCTCAATGTTTGCATTTCAGTAAAAGATTTTATTTCTCCATCAATTTTAAAGCTTAGCTTAGCAGGATATAGGATTCTGGCTTGAAAATTGTTTTGTTTAAGTAGATTAAAGGTAGATGACTATTGTCTTCTTGCTTGAAAAGTTTAATTTGAGAAGTCTGTAGTCACCCTGATGGATTTGCCCTTGTAGGTCAATTGGCAGCTTGCAGAATATTCTCTTTCATTTTCACTTTGGACAGGTTCATGACAATGTGTCTTGGAGAAGCTTGATTTAAGTTGAGATAACCTAGGGTCCTATATTCCTCTGAAAGGAGTGTGTCTGAATCTTTGGTGATATTTGGTAAATTTTCATTTATTTCATCCTCTAGTAGGGCTTCCATTCCTCCAGGGCATTCTTCTTTTTGTTTGAATGCTTCATGAAATCCCATAATTCTGTCAGTGAACTTTCTGCTTTCTCTCTCTTTTACTATCTGAGTCATCTCAAGAGCTTTGTCCTCTACCTCTGAGATTTTTTTCTTATGTATGGTCTAGTCTGTTATTGATATTTTCTAATTAATCTTTAAGTTCCCTAATTAATTGCTCTGCTACATGCTTTCTATATTCTTGATATTGTTCATCTCTAACTTGATTCTGTTTTTGGATTTTCTTTTGGTTATTTTCCACTTTCTCAGCAATTTCCTTCATCATTTTTACCATCCATATTTTAATATTTCTAACATTGCTTCATGGGTGGAGTCTTCTGCAGTAGCTACCTCATGATCCCTTGTGGGGGTTGCTCTGGTCTGGTTTTTCATGTTGCCTGGAATTATCTGCTATTTCTTCCTCATGAGTGTTTTCTTTTTGTCTGTTTCCTTGCCCTACTTTTTCCTTTCACTTCCTCTTGCTCTTTAAGTTAGTGTGCCTCTGACCTAAGGTGTTGAAGTGTACTTTCGGTAAAGGACTAAAAGGCCATGGAGAGTGAAGAGCAAGAAGGAATAAAAGATTTAAAAAAGAGAGAGAGTAAAGAGAAAGGAAAGGGGGTGAGGTAAAGGCAAGATTGACAAAAAGAAGGGAAGAACAGAAAAAGAGAAACAGAAATAATACTGGTTTACAGTAGGGCACTGTGACCCACACTCACAAATCCCAACCTCTGGGTGGGGTCCCTTGATGTCTGCAGCTCCTTGACTGCCTGAGCAGACACAAGACCCCACCTCCACTAATAGAGTAGAAAAACAAAAGTACTACAAACCAAACCAAACCAACTAAACAAAAAATATTAAAGATAAAATTGGGGGGAGGGGAACAAATATCAAAGACCAAAAACCTAAGAAAAATAAAGTCCCTATTATCAAAAAAGACAACATTGAAAAAATATTTTTACATAAAAAACATGAAGATACAAAGAAAAAGAAAAATCTGTGGGGAAAATTTTGAAAAAGAAAAAAAAATTAATGAAAAAACAGACTAATAGCAACTTCAACAACCAAAAAAAGGGAAAAAAGGAAAAGAAAAAAACTGTATCTTGCTGAATACTTTCTGGGCAACAGGTGATCCTCTGGGATGCTAATCACAATGCAGCTGTATGAGATGGAGACTAGAAGCCTCTGCTGATGTCTTTGCCCTCAAACCCCACAGAATTGGAAGCCTGGATTTCTCCTCAACCTGCTTAATATATATGGCTCAAGCTTTCCAAACCGGGTCCCATGGCTAAGCAGTGGCTATCCCAGGAAAGTGTGTAATGCTTAGATCTCTCCAGAAATGGGTGCCCACTTGTCAGGCGCCCCAAACAAGTCTTACTCTAGGACCCTGAGGGCCAAGACTGCAAGGCCCACAATGGCTGCCTGCACGGCCTGTAGTTGAACAATGAAACCTCTGTTCAGGCCTGGCCTTTGGCTGCTGTTCAAAGTCACTTGTTCACTATCCCAAGGTCTTCCAGAACCAGCCTTGCTCTAGGATCCTGAGGGCCAAGCCTGCCAGACAGCTCTTCCACAATGGCTGCATGTGGCCTGTAGCCAAATAATGAAACCTCTGCTCTGCCCTGCTGGGTCGGTCCAGATCTCAGGGCTCTGTTCAAAATCACTTGCTCCCTCACCCAAGGTCTCCCAAGGTAACTCAATTGTGTGCCCAAGTCCAAAAGTCTCCTGCAGGTATGGTCTTCTCTCTCTGTACACTCTCATAGCTGCTGTAGCTGCCACCACCCACAGCTGCCATGGCTGGTGGCTTTAGAGCAAATGCAAACACTTGCCTCTTCTTCACTGCTTTTGTCCTCCTCTTGTGGTACTGAAGTCTCCTGCTGCTTCCTTGTGCCCCTGAAGAGATGATTCTGGGAAAAGCCCACAGTTCTGAGATGTCTGGAGTCTTCTTTCCTTTATGTCACCAAGACTAGTTTCAAAAAAGCTGTTTCTTGACTGCTATCTTGTTCTGCCTTGCTCTAGGGTCCTTTCTAAATTTGAACTCTACCTCTAGAATTCTCCAGTCATGATTACCCATACAACAAAACCTCAGTTCCTTCTTCCTTAATTTTCTAAACATTATGAGCTCCATTTTCTCCTTAGCCAGCTTTTATTCACCCTAATACATCAGCCAAATAAGAAGTATTTCCTTTTAAGATATCACAAAAGTTCTTTGAGTACTCATATTCAAAGTACAATTTACCTTTTTTTCTGAATTTTTTCCCAAATTTTAGAGTTTCTACCATAAATATTTCTTTATTAAATATAATCTCAAAATTTGAAATTAATATATCAAAATTTACCAAACTCTTTTATTTCTTATTTCAAATGAATCATTGTATTTTGTCAATTCAGTCCTTTTCTACAATGTGTAAAGGAAATATGTCAAATCTAACAAATTTTTAACCTTCAGTATGGGCAGTTACTCTAATATTTGTGTAAAAATCATGTATGTTATTATAAGCTTTTCAATTCCCATATGCCTAGTATATAGTTTCTGGAGTATGCTATTTGAACTGAATAGTCATTGATGGGGATTATAAGGTAGAATAAAATAGACATAAATGATAATAAGTTTTAATGTATTTTTATTAACAATAGCTTTAAATATTATAATTTTTTTCAATATCTTTTCCAAAGAATTAGAAAAGTATTTATCATACAGTTTGCATCATTTAATCTTTACAAATCCTGATGGATTTTAGTCTGTTGTATTTCAGGTAAGGAAACCAGGCTATGTGAGGTAAAAAACGTGCTCCCGGTCTCAAAAGCCCAGAAGAGATGAGGCCCAAGCAGGTTTCATTGACTTCAAAGTCCATAGTCTTTCTACCGTAGAACAAAGTTCAAAATACAGAGATTTAATAAATAATTTATTCTTACAGTACAAATCACTGAAATCTGCTCACCCCCATCTCCTAAAAAGGAAAAAATTTCTCTCTGGAACTAGAAATTTCTAATCTCTAAACTAAAGATACCATCACTATAAGAATTTCCATACAGTTTTCACTTGAATACAAATTTTTGACAGTTCAAAAGCTCCAAAAATCTCTTTATCTTCTCACATATGTTACACAAACAAGTAAAATAATCAGTTGCCCAACACATACATTTAGAGGGCTATCTGGTTTTCAAAAGGCTCTATCCAAATCCCCACCTATGTCAGGCGGTCAAGCCCAAGATCCCTGGGGAGGACCCAGAATGGCATTGACCCCACGGGGAGACACTTTAAACTAGAGTTTGGTTGACTTTGCAGTGGACATTTGGCATTTTGGTTTTAATGTCCCCTAGAGAACCTGATTAGCCAGTGGTGCTTCCAGAGCCAGTGTTTATATGAGCAGTGAGGATTTCTCACTCCATCCACCAATGCTCCCGCAGTCCTTATTGACTGTCATCACTAATCTCGGAAAGGGACCTCCTCACCTGCCTCACCGTCCAGCTCTCCCTCATCCTCGTCCTGCTGAGCTGCCTTCCAGTTCTTGGGCCAAACACATCTGCTAATTAACACCAACTAAGTTCTATTAAAATAAAATGTTCGGAAGTGGGAAAAAAAATTTCAGTCTTAGTAATATTTTTAAATATTTTGTCTTATAATAAAACTAACATATGTTTGCTATACAAAAAAATGTGTGAGCTTCTATGTACTAGATATTATAGACCACTTAAATCTCTCACATCTCAGTGATTGAAGCTTTTAGTT
This sequence comes from Galagoides demidoff, assembly GCA_963574575.1. Lineage (NCBI taxonomy): Eukaryota > Metazoa > Chordata > Mammalia > Primates > Galagidae > Galagoides > Galagoides demidoff. Next base: position 21,653 of record CAUYQV010153563.1, read on the forward strand.
TGGAAATAAAATAATAACCTGTATGATGTCATTTGGAAAAATTCAATAAAATGTATAAAGGACTAAATGGAAAGAATAAAAAAATTCTACTCAGAGATTAAAATGTTAATGCTTTTATAGATGTTTCCAGAATTTTCTCTGAATATCAGATTCTTACTCTTTTTAAACTGACTTTGGATTGCATTTTTATTTTGTGATATCATAATACTATCCACATAGTAAGACTTTGTCAGTATACATTTGTAGATTTTTTTTTTTTTGTATTGCCCACAAACTGAGAAGGATTTTTACATAATTGGGAAAAAAAGAAGATTATATTCCATGACAAAAGGAAATTATATGAAATTCAAATTTCAGTATGTCACAATATAGTCTTATTGGAATGCAACCATCCTCATTCATTTGCATATTGTCAATAGCCACCTTTACACTATAACAACAGAGCTGATTAGTTGTATGAGAAACTATATGGCCTACAAAGTCTAAAAAATTTATTAACTTTTACATTACAGAAAAATTTTGAAACAATTCCTATGACCACTTAGATTTAGAAAAAATGCTGGACATTATGTTTTATCTTCTCATACTCAGCTGGCAATATGACCAGAAAGAATCCTTTGCTGGAATCTGCACTGAAGGCAGTGGACTCAGACTCAGTTGTCTCAGGTGAAATACCAACAGGAGCCTGTGAGAAGTGCACACCATCGTTAGAAGCATCTAGCAAATACAGTCCAGGTCCACTCTTTCAAAGGTCTCTTTATTCAGTCAAAAACCATAAATCATGTTGACAACATCAAACATAAGGTTAATTTTAGTGATTTAAATCTGGGTGCCCCAAGCAATTGTTAACAGTCAAAAACAAAAAAGAAGGGGAAATGAAAGAGGGAAAATCATGCAAACACATCATGTGACTACAGCACATAATTTACAAATTAGGCCATAAATTTTAACCCTCCTAACTTGCTTCAGTGATTCCTATCTTTGCCTGGCCAGGACTCAGACAATAGTAAACTTTAGTTGCTAAGCATTCTATTCTCAGCCTTGAGATATCAATTGGGTTCTCTGTGGCCCCTGGAGGGGCAGGGTCCCTGACTCTGGTCAAATAAGACCTCTGGAATCTTAGCTTTGAGCTAATACCCAGTGTAAACCATCAGGCGATTGCTAGCCTTGAGTGCAATGTGTCAGCACCTATGGTTTTGAGGGTCCTGGACTCTGGTCACAGGCTCTCCAGAAATGCCTGGCCTAAACTACACGCCAAACCTTACTCCCTCAAATCCTTACATATTAGTCACTTTAGACTTTATTCTTATTTCTAATAAAGAAAACTCAAGCACCGAATTCTTCAAATAAGGACAGACACACATGACTATTATAGTATTAAGCAGTCAACAAAAGAAGTGGTATTTAGCTAATTTACCACTGTCACGGAACCATTTGTCTGGAGTTCCTCTAAAGAAGGGAATGAAACCTTCTCCCCACAGTGCCTCTGATATTAAAATCTAATGGGTACATGAAAAATGGCGTGATCTGTTTGGAGTTCAATACCCCAAACATAATCTACAAAGCTTTGGACAAAATATTTTCTCCTAGTCACAGTTTGTTATTTTTACGGGATATGAAGAATTAAACCTATGCTGGGAAGGATTAGTTTGAGCAGTTGTGGGGCCATCTGTCACGCATGGCATAATGGAGATGCCTTGCTCTCTGCTAGCTAGAAATCTGAGTCTATGACAAACCCCAGAAAAAGTTATTCAGGATGAAATGTCTTTCTGTAAAACCTGCAAGTCATTTTATTCCTACATGTCTTTCAATTTGTAGACATTCCCCTGGTGTTCTAATAGCTTTTATTAAAATCTTGGATTTTTATTCTTATGAGATTTTGCTTTTATTTTTCACGGACACTTTTGTGGAAAGATGAGATGTCTCTGAATATGTTAAAAAGAAGCAAACTAATGATTTATAATATAAATTAACTGAATAACTTATTCTCACAGACCTTGAGTTTCCTTAAAACAATAATAGGATTAATGATTTACAATGTAGAAAGTGGAAAGTATGAAGGGATCAACACAGAGAACGGCTGGCTGCACAGCTGGAAATGCTGACCTGGCAGTCGCAGGACAGGTTACAGGGAGACTTTGATATTGGAATGCCCCAGAGCACAGAAAATTTATGAGAGAATGGAACAGTGCAGGGAGAAATGAGAAAAGGGAAAGATTGAGTAGATGAGTGGGCTGAGAAAGAAAGAAGAAATTTATTAGCAGAATTTCTCAAAATTGTTTTGAAATTCTGATTCAATTTATATGTAAAAGTCATGAAAACACCAAATCACATAAAATTCTTTATTTAAGTGTCTTTTGTTCTTGATGGAGTCAATGCCCTTCAACCATACACTACCAGGAACCTGCCTCCCAGTGGTTCTCACCCTGTGGGTCACTACCCCTTTTTAACAGTATATTACGGCATTAGGAAGGATGAGAATCATTGCAAAAACAAGTTGGGTATTCATCATCACAGAAGAGGGAAAATGGGAAGAAGGAAACCAGAGTCAGAATGAAATTTGTCCTTTCCATTCCATTTGAGCTTCCATTCTAGGTGAAGTAAGACTGGCCATGTTTCAAATTTTATTATTCTGTTCCACCAATTATGGCTTGGATCTTCTATGTGTAGCAGAAAACAAGAGGTCCAGACCTCCGGTTCTCAGCATATGGGGAGAATTTGTAATGGTTAGCAAATTGATGGTAGTGGTACACCTAAAATATTCATCCTTTGATGATTGTTGTAGGAAATTAGATTATTAACTGACATCCTAAAGGAATAAATAGTAATACTGTTGACCAAGATATTTATTTATTTATTTATTTAGACAGAGTCATACTTTGTTGCCCTTGGTAGAGTTCTGTGGGGTCACAGCTCACAGCAACCTTAATATCCTAGGCTCAAGTGATCCTCCTGCCTTGGTCTCCCCAGTATCTGAAACTATAGGCACCTGTCACAACCCCTGGATAGTTTTTCTCTTTTTGGTAGAGACAGGATCTCATTCTTATTCAGGCTGGTTTTGAATTCCTGAGCTCAGGCAATCTACCTGCTTCAGCCACCAAAAGTGCTAGGAATACAGGTGTGACCCACCATGCCAAGCCTTGGCCAAGGTTTTTAAAGTTGATTAAAGTTATGAGTAGATCAGATAAATAAAACATAATAAGGACAAATTTGGTGTATTTTTTTCTTCTTATCCAAATCTACCAATGGTTTATTATTAACCGTTTTGCCAGAATTCCTTAACCATTCACAGATTAATTGGTCCATGAGGCAGACTCAGGGGTTCTGTGTTTGGGCCTGTGACTCCAGCTTATCACAGCCACAGGGTGCACAGCAGCACCAGTAGCACCAGAAAGCAGACAGACACTCGGGTCAAAGTCCATAGGGAAGGGGGCACACATTTCCAAAAGTCCCCTTCCCAAGGAAGATACACAGGATGTGCTTGATTCCTCTAGCAATAAATTGTGATAACAAATACAAAATATTTTCTATCAGGTAGCTTATTAAAGACCCAGTAGTAACTGGGGTTTTCAATGGAGTCTGGTCACATAGGTACCCTCTGCCTAGCATGTACCAAAGCGAGTGGTGGAGCCCTCAGTCCTTTATGAATCTTAGAATATCATAACATAATGAGTTTAATGTGTGCTAGGTCAACAAAATAATCTAAGCCTGAGTTTCATAAAATATGGAGGGCAATAAAAATGCGTCTCGCCCAAAATCCTGAAATGACTCAGTGGACAAAGTAAGTACAAATGAACAACAGAAGTCTGACATCTGTTCACAGCAAGGGCTTTTTGCCTGGGCTATTTCATGGGAACAAATACTTATGATTTAATTATATCTGACAAGCTAAGGGGAAGAAAACAAAAGCGAATAATCAAAACCACAGTCGGGAATATGTATTCTCCACAAGCTAATGGGTAAGTGTCTGGAGTTACTCTCTCCTGGAAGATTGGAGTCACACTGGGAACATGGTTAATGTTATCTTATCGCTATGTCTGTAATCAGAAGCCTTGCCAGCAGTGGCATACCATTTGCAGATGGTAGAATATTTTGTTCAATGTCTTCACCTGTGTCTGTCTGGGAGGAATCACATTCAGGCTGCATCTCCTCCTATACATCAGTAATAATGGATTTTGTTTCACCACCAACAGGGTCTTTTCCTTGGCATTAGTGATTCTAAAACCTTCACATCACTCTTGTGTGGCAATCAATAAAATGTTCACCTCAAGCAAAGTAAGCCCTAAAGCAGGTAATCACATAGAACCACTGACTGGATTACGGCTGCCTGTTCTCAGGGAGCTCTTCCATTTTCCTACTGTCAGACAAATTAATTAAATTTACGAATGGATCTTACGCATTAGTCTGGGTTTTAATATGATGAATTTTATATTATACCCTATTTCTCTAGGTACCGGATATAAAATAGTGAAAAAGACATGGTCCCTGCCAAAGAGTGGAGGGAGACATACACATAAACAGATGCTTTTAATAGAGTAATAGATTCTGTGACAAAAATAACTAGTGGGCTCTATAAAAGCCCAAAAGATGAGTTGGTTTTAATATATATACTTCATCACTTTAAAGCTGTACACGGATATGTTATTAAAAAAAATCTTGAAAATGTTTTAAAACAACACTCCTTATTTAGCTGCCCAATGTCAGTAGAATGTTTATGGAGTGATCTTTCATCACCCTGGGATATTGCATAAAAAAAAAAAAAAAACTCATTTAAAAATAACTTCAAATCCTTCTAGCTTGGCTGACAAAAAAGGTTCCCTAGAGACTATCTGAGTCTACCCCCCGTTTCATCATATAAAGCAGATTTTCTCAGGCAGTATTTTGATTGACTTCTTTGCTGTGCTAACTTGTTTTTGTTCATGTGCTTCTCCACACTAGTGGGCCACTTTATATACCCTTCTTAGAGTTTGGTGAATGCTTTTACTCAAGTTAGGAATGCTATGTTCTCAAAACCCACAGATCAGGGCCCACCAAGTAGGACAACCTCAGCAATAGTCTCATAAAGGGGACATTAAGGTCATATACACATTGAAATTACAACAACAAAAAGTGATGTAGGATATATTTGTGGTGCATGTGAGAATTGCAACAATGTTTTAGAAAGTGATGCAGGATGAAGGCTATCCATAATTCAAACTGGTCTTCTTTTAAAAATAAAACAAAGAAACTCTGCATAGAGGATAGCCATAGTGGTGTATAGTTTTTGCTTTTGTTTTTTAATTTCCTGAAGGTCTAATTTAACATGTGAAAATGACCAGAAGGTAAAAACAAAAAATTATATGACTTCATTATAAAAAAGGGACAACAGCAACTAAGTGACCAGATACTTTCACAAACTCTGAGTGCAAATGGAGAGAAAAGAATCACCAACATCCTAACATGTGCATGCCACATGCCATCAGCATCTGTGTGAAAAGAGTACAAAGGAGGAAACTGTGTGGAGGATAAACTCAAATGCTGCAGCCCCGTAGATGACCAGGTAGCAGGGGGGCATTTTGCACCATGTGAAAGTTGAGTACTGTGTGTCCAGGGTAGAAAGGTTTGAAGAGCCTGAGCTCTTCAACCTCAATGACCTCTCAGAACTGATGCCCCAGAGCATCAAGGCCCCATACTAACATTCAAGGCCCCACATTGAGGAGGACGGATGGGGATGGGGTGGGGGGGTGGGGCAAAAGCAGTAGGACAGGGAAATCCAAACAAGGAAAGCTAAATCTCAGATAAAACTGATAGACAGAAACAGGCCCTGACAGCCTCAGAACAGTGAGAATATGCCAGAAAGATGCTCAGGCAATGCCAGTGAGATGTCATTGACTTTACAATATGTGCTACAACACACTCAGAGTTTATGGAAGACACACACTCACACAACAACAATTTGGAAAATAAGAATAAAATAAAATATTTCAGAAATAAATGAGAATTAACAAAGTTTCAGCATTATAAAAAGTAAAAGGAACATAAGAAAAAAATAATAGATAATGTCTTAGGAGAAAAATTAAGCAAAGAGAAGGACAGTTTTAAAAACTAAAAAAACTAAGAGATTTCTGGTTCTTAAGAATATGAAGTAATACACAGAACAACCAAAACCCTACAAAAATATGTGGAAAACTGGTTTTCAAGCCCTGGACAAAAGACAGTAGAGCATTATACTCTTTGAGAAGGGGCAGAAGCAAGATGAATGTGGCAGTGATTCCTGATTTACAGTTGGAACACATTATCAGTGGGACAGTAGGAAGGGGAAGCCCAGTGACCCCACTGAGTCCACTAGACCAAGAGCTCCAGGAGGCTGAGACAGCCAGAACAGAGGAGAGTCCCACCGGAAGAGGGCTCTCCACAGACCTGCCAGGTGTTCTCCAGCAGCTGAGAAAAATACCTTAGGCCAGGGAAAGAGCCACTGTAAATCAGTAGACAGATAATTTTGAATGTTCTAAAACTAAACCAGGGCCCAGAGCAGATGAGACCTCTAAAAGTGCTCTACCAAATCCTGAAAGCAGACCTCAGATATCAGACTGATTTAAAACAACTATTTTCCAAAGCAAAGAAAAACTTTATTGAAAGAAATACAATAAAATGTGACAACCAAGAACATCAAATTCTAATGTGTGGTGTCCAGTTGAAAAGTTTTAGACATTCTAAACGGTATGAAAAGGGACCCATAAACATCAGCAAAACCAATCAGTAGAAACTTCCACAGAGGTAATCAATAGAAACTCACATGGGGATGGTAAAAACAACGGAACCACCAAAGATATCAAAAGATACATTGTACATGGGCAGCACCTGCAGCTCAGTGAGTAGGGCCCTGGCCCCATATACTGAGGGTGGTGGGTTCAAATAGGCCCCAGTCAAACTGCAATAAAAAAATAGCTGGGCATTGTGGTGGGTGACTACAGTCCCAGCTAATTGGGAGACTGAGGCAAGAGAATCACCTAAGCCCAAGAGCTGGAGGTTGTTGTGAGCTGTGACACCATAGTACTCTACCGAGGGTGACAAAGTGAAACTCTGTCTCAAAAAAGAGCAGATAAGTTGATGCAGAAACAAAGAACATACTTGAATTCACAGCAAAGAAATTCTCTAAAATTTAGTCAAAAAGGAAAAAGAATAAAAAACTTAAATAGAACATCAGTGACCTATGGGATAATATTAAGCAGCATAATGTAGGCATAACTGAAATTCCAGAGAAAGCATACATATCCAAGAATCTGAGTGAACTAAAGTAGAATAAACAGTGCTGAAAACTGATGTAAGTTATCACAAAGGAAGCCATAGGAAAAAATACTATATACAGTGTATGTATGTGGTCGTTCATGCCTATAATCCTTAGCATGCTGGGAGACTGAGGTGGGTTCATTGCTTGAGTTCACAGGTACAAGACCAGGAGGAGCAAGAGTGAGACCCTGTCTCTACTGAAAATATAAAAATTGAGGTAATAGGATAGCTTGAGCCAATGAGTTGGAGGTTGTTGTGAGCTATGATGATGCCACAGCACTCTACCCAAGGGTGACAGCTTAAGAATCTCTCAGAAAAAAAGAAAAGAATAGTAACTGACTTAAAAAAAAAAAAAACCTGTAGATCAAAAAAGAAGATTTATTTCTACACAGTAAAAGACAGAGTATACATGAAGTGAAATTCTTTTTTTAAAAAAATTCTTTACACATTGAAATGTCTTTAAAAAATTAACAGCAGGGGGGATTCTGGGAAGATGGCTGACTGGTAGCAACACTGGTCAGAGGCTCCTGAGCAAAGGAAGAGAAACTGGTTGGAATGAGAATCTGTGAAGCCAAAGATGGGGAGCTGAGCCCAGAAGCAACTTCAGCAAGCTATAAATCCAAGGAAGATCACCTGAGGAACATAAAATACAGGCTGAACGAGGTCTAATCCGGCACGCACACTCACGTGAAGTTGCTGCTGTTCCACTGCACCCCAGTTGCCCCAGCACCTGAGAACTGGGAGTAAACAACAGACACGTTCTGCCTCTCTCTCTGGGGAACCAGAAGAAGCCACCAACTGAACAGTTCCGATAAGGCCTCCAAACAAGGTAAACTCAGAATGGGGCGGAATCAGCAGAAAAACTCTGGCAACTCGAATAACCAGAATAGATCAACTCCCCCAAGGAAAAATGGGGCAGACGTAATTGAAGACGCCATCCACAAGCAAATGGCTGAAATGTCAGAAATCGAGTTCAGAGTGTGGATAGCAAATAAGATTAACAGAATGGAAGAAAGGAAGGAAGTAGAAGTTCAAGAAATGATTCAAAAGATCTCTCAAGAAATTATTCAAAACATTTTTCAAGTAATTATTCAAAAGATATCTCAAGAAGTCATTCAAAAGATGTATCAAGAACTAAACAATTTCAAAGATAAAATGATCAAAGATTTTGAAACACTGAGACAAGAGGTTGCAGCCCTCA
>CAUYQV010153571.1:0-30018 GCA_963574575.1 Galagoides demidoff
TGTGGCAGGCGCCTGTGGTCCCAGCTATTTGGGAGGCGGAGGCAGGAGACTCGCTTGAGCCCAGGAGTTGGAGGTTGCTATGAGCTGTGATGCCATGGCACTCTACCCAGGGGGATAGCTTGAGGCTCCGTCTCAAAAAAATAAATAAATAAATAAATAAATAGAGATCTTGACTCAACTAGCTTTACTCCTGTACATTTTCCTCAAACCTGTGTCATCTGCTACATATTGGCTAGCAAGAAGCAGAGTGGCTGGGTTCTCAGCCTGCACCCTCCTTTAGGGCCCTGGCTCTTGCCTGCTGACTCGGGTAGACTCCAGTGAGTCTACCTCTGACCCCTCCTGCTGTAACATCAATCTCTTCTGCTCTGCAGACCCCATGCTTGGGGTCCCACCTTTTGCATAGAGTGGCTTCATAGCCCACTCCTGGCACCATCTCTCCTCTGCCCCCCTCAGTGTGGGCATCTCTGACCTGAGAACCAGGTGCCCTGGGGATGAGCAGTGTGCCTGAAAGGCAGAAGCCACACTCTCAGACAGAAAGAAAGGAAACACTGCAGTGACATGGCTTCCAGTCATCTCTCCTCCTCTTCTTCCCATTGCCTGAATCCATCATTCCTTCACTGCTGCTAGAGCCCAGTGTCCCTGCCTTAGCCTGCCCTGGTATGTGCAGTGATGGCTGGGGTATCTGTCCCCAAGGCAGGCAGGGTCCTTTGAGTGGGGCTGACATCTCAGCTGAGGCCCTGTCTACTCGTTCAGCCTGAATGCTCCCCTGGAAGGCTGGAGTTAGGTGGGCGTTCTCAGCACAGAGGGCAGGGGCACTATCACCTGGCACTTGCCCGAAAGGACCAGAATGGTATCTGAGCACCTGAGCTAAAGATGTGGTGTCATGGCCTGGGAAATACAGCAGGTCCTGGCAGGAGACCAGGGCCCCCCCAGATCCCCCAGGGCCTCATCAGTGAGTTAGCGCTGAGATGCATCTAGGGGCTCTGGCTGGACCCTGCCTCTCATCAGCTGGGCCTGCTCCCAGGTTGCACTGCTGAGAGGGAGGGAGGAAGAGGCATTGCCGCTCTGTTCCAAAGCTAAGTGAGGCACGCTGCTAGACAGTGTTAAGAACCTAGAGACAAAGGTCAGTGCTCTGGTCGCTAGTCCATTTCCTTTTGTGGCTCCCCAGGACTCCTCAGGCAGCAAGAGGGGCCTACTCCAGCCCTCACACTCATGGGAGGCCCCAGCCCTGGACAGTGTTGCCTATATACTGCCCCACCAGTTACTCACCATCCGCTTCATCTCCTTGGACACTTGGTTGCCACCCAGGTGGTTGTAGAAGGGGCGCTCAGCACCCCCCCAGTGTGGTGGGTTGTGCCCAATGGAGTTGGTCCTCTGGCGGTTCATCTTGGCGATCATGGCCTTCTCTTCTTTCTGGGCGAGAAACATAGACACGTCATCCTGTAGGTAGGGCCTTGAAGGAGCCCAAGCAGAGAGAGCCTCATTTCTCTCAGAGACATAGTACTTGTCTAGGTAAGGGGCTAAGGCAGCTGCCCTCTCCCCTCTGCACAGCTCTGGAGCTTAAAGATCTGCCAAGATCTTAGATCTCTCCCAAGTAAGCATTCTAGATCCCTCCAAACTGCCTAAGGCCAGCCCTGGCTGGCCCAGGTGGGAGTGGCAGAAGATGATGAGAGTAACTTGTGAGAGAGCAAAGGAACATCTGTCATTTGCAGGAAATCTCCCCTCCCAAGTTTGACCACGAGATTCTACCTCTGGTGCCGCTTAAAACAATCCTCATGTCCTTCCCGCCCATGGACAGCCAAAGTTCCCAAAGGACTGTGGTTCCTCTGCTCCCCCTACCCTGAGAGTGGGAGGGCTCTCCCCGGAAGCCAGGCCAGCTCATGCCTGAACTCCACAACCCGGTCACTGTCAAGCTGTGGTGCCACATCAGGCTCCGTTCTGCCTATAGCCTCAGCCAGTGGGCAGAGTCTGGGTCTGAAGGTGCCCGGAGGGTGACAGAGGAAAGGGGATTCCAGCCTCTTCTCAGCTTCTCCCAAAATAGACATGTGCCAGCAGACAGGGGAACGGCTTACCAAGAGGTTTGGGTGAGTAACAAAGTTGTGAGATTCAAGCACTGATACACATTGTATGAATGCACAAATGGAGAAGCTACCTATGGGCCAACACATTCCCCAGCACCTCAGTCTGTCTGTCCAAATGGGCACAAGAGGTGGGGGTTTGGAGAGGCACGGGATGACCTGAGGCAGCCTCCTGCCAACCCCATCCCTCATCAAATAAGGTAATGGGAGGACAATCAGCCTGCTTCAGCTGACACTGCCAGGGGTGGATGCTGTCATTCTCTCCTGTGCCCATTTCATCCTTTGTGAATCACTTATCAAGTGAGAGGAGCCAAGAGCAAGGGAACCCAGGGCAGAGGGCAGAAAGGTGGGCTGGAGGCCTTGTCAACCAGGGGCTGAGGAGGAAAAGGGCCTGGGAGGATTTTCTAGCCAAGGAACCAGCAAACGTCTACAAATATATCAGTTAAGCCATGAAGCGCTCTCCCCAAAGTGCCCTGAAGAATCTTCCTGTCCCTCTTCCTGGTGTCTGTGGAAGGGTCTGATATAGCTCCCTCAAATGGCCCTGCAGCCAGGATCTGTCTCCTGGGTGTGCAGGACAAGGAAACTCCCTGCTGTCTCTCAGCGCAGACACTTGCCCTAAACAGCTCTGCCTCCCTTTAAAAATTGACTTTTGCTGTCATCCAAGATATTCTCTGAATTCTTCTCGGAGAAAAGCTTAATTTTGTTTCTGGTCTTACTTCTTAGGAAGAGAAATGGGGACACTTTTCCCTATCAGAGGGCACTGACCAACAGATACATTCAAGGCAAAGACTCCTAAGTAAAGGGCATTTTAATTTAGGGAGAAATATAAAATGTCCTCATCGTTCACTTAAAAAATTCAGAGCATGGAACATGACACTATTAAAAATAGAACACTGAAGTCTGCTAATAATTCAGCTTTATATTTCAGCAAGTGTGGGCTGAGACAAAGGTGGAAGAAAGAAAGTAGAAAGAGGGGGAAAGAGAGAGGTTCAAGAAAGAAAGATACATAGATCCACACAGAGACAGACGCCGATTATTAGGTACATCAGACAGAGAGAGAGGAATAAAGACAAACACCCACTTAAAGGAAAAGGAGAGAGAGGGAAGTGAGATATACAGTGTCCACAGGCTCCTCGGTGCTTCATTGCCATGGCCTCCTGGTATACTGCGGCGAACTGACCTGAGGCCTGTTGCAGTTCTGCCCTCTCTGCCATCATCCTTTGCAACTTTCATGTCTTTTCTAAGATGTAGGAACCACAACCATGTAAGGGGTCCATGACTTTACCCACAAAAAGAGGAAAAAGAAGAAGGAAGCCACAGCCAAGACATTCCTCCCCCACAGAATGGAGCCCCTCAGCCCCAGCCCTGGCTGGTCACGCACCCGCTTCTGGGTACAGCGCAGGATGAGGAAGGTCTCGATGCTGTGCTCCTTGAGGTAGGCATTGCGCTCGCCCCCGCAGCCCGGCTCCACCTCGTAGTCCCCGTTCAGGTAGTTGAGTGTGGCCTTGGTGATGTGGATGCGTCTACAGGTGGGGCGGGCATTGGGGGCAGAAGAGGCAAAATCAGACTGTGTGACACCAAACCACAGCCCTGGAGTCAGCACTATCCAAAGCCCAGGGCCCGAGCTCTGGCTCAAGTGCTAACCCCAGCCTGGTTCTGTGTCCCACCCATGGCGTCAAGATGGCTCTGGCAGCCCCCCCACCCAACCTGGGCCCACTGCAGCAGCCACACCACCTCACACCTAACATCTGGCAAGGAGCGGCCGCCGGCCTGCCCAGAAGAACGCAGCCGCCAGCTTTCCAGACTCTGTGAGCCTCTCCCTCCTGTGCAGAAGCCAGCAATGGCTCCTCTGACTACAGGACAGAATCCAAATCCTGCACCTGGCACTCATGCCTTCTTAACACAGGCGCTGTTTCTCCTAGTTGTCCCTAAAAGGCCATCTGCTCTCCTTCCATTCCTTGGAATTGCTGTGTTTTCCACACCTGTGCCTTTCCTCACGTGTTCCCCCTGCCTGGCAGGCTCCCCCACCTTCCTCGCCCACCCCATCCTGCCTCCTTCATGTCCTGGCTGCCCTGAAAATTGCACATGGCTCCTCCCTCCTCTGGGACACTACTCTACCTGGCACCTCTCACGCACCACCACATTCTGTGTTAAGTACCTGCTGGGCCAGGGCCGGGGGAAGGCAGGGGCGACGCTCCCCATGACTCACCCAAGGTGCTCTGTGAGTGTTTGTCAAGTAGAGGAATTTCTACTTAAACTCTGCTTACCCCAGCCCCTGAGGGGCCTGCTGCCCGTGCTGCCCACCACACCCCACCTCCTCAGGATGTTGGGAGGCCAAATCGGCCCTCTCACTTACCCTGCCTTGCCTCCAGCCTCCATGTGGTTGGCCAGAGTGACGTCATTAGACCAGACGTCGAACTGCCACTTCCTGAGACCAAGGACACCGCAGTGTACTCGCCCGCTGTGAATTCCCACACGCATGTTCACGTTCACCCCTGTCACCTCCCGGACCAACCTGGGGACGGAGCAGGGGTAAGGCTGGGAGAGGATCGGGGGCCAGGCACACAGGGTGGGGGTGAGGCTGCAAGTGCAGGGGTCAAAGAGGCATCTCTCTCCTGCCCAGCCCAGAATCTGAGAATGTTCTGCCTATGGGCAGGGCAGCAGGTGTGAGGTCCAGCGCTCAGGCGCAGTGAGCTGGGTGCCGGGCTGTTTCCTGACTCGGCCACAAGGTGGCGGGGCGCATCACAGAAAAATCCGGGCCCGCCACCTTCCCTCTGGCCATAGCTACCCTCTGTCAATTAAGTTGTGATCAGAAAAGTGTAAACGCACTTTAGTGCCAACCTGAACTAAACAGGGGAGTTACAGCCAGTCCAAACCCTATTCATACAATGCTCTTGTGGGTAAGACAGAAACAGCTTTTGAACGATCTGTTAATTGGATTTATCCACATTGTTGCTTCCTCAGTGTCAGAACAGTGATGAAGAAAGGTGGTTAAAGGGGTTTCTAGGGAGAACACATGCCCTGCTTAGGGGAGAAGGGGGGCTGGGCAAGTGCAGGAGTCTGGGGGTGCTCTATGCCCAGAGGACACCTCAGCCCCTACCATATGCACCACGTATCCAGATCTGAGGATCCCCAGTAGATGGGGTGGGCCTTCCGAGCAGTGGGAGGCAGAGTGGGAAGGAAGCTACTTCACCATGTATGTGTCTGGGCCTGCCCGGGGTCTATGGGAGAAGGTACAGGTACAGGTGCTGGGGGCAGGGAGGTGGCATACACAGTTTGCACTTTTTAGAAACCTGAACTCTCTCTGACACCCTGGCCACAGACCTGCTCTGCCATCTGTGGGACTCGGGACCACCAGGCAGACTCCCTGTCAGTGAGAGGCTGACTCCCACCACACGGAAGGTTCAGGCCATCATCATGTCTGCTGTTCTGAGTCAACCTGGTAAGTGCCCTCACTGTTCCTTGCATCCAGTGAACCCTTGCTCAGGTGGATGTCCCACTCTATTCTTTTAGCTTGGCTCCAGAGCCACCTCCTTCATCAAAACTCTCTCAGTCCCTCAATGGCCTCAAATACCCACTCTTGGGCCCTTCTCCAATCATTTACCTCTCTTACCTTGCAGTGTCCTCATTACACGCCTTGCATCAGAGCACCAGGAGCCCAGGCCTCCTCCACTCAATACTGTGGTTCTGGGAAAGACTGTCCAGCCCAGGCATACAGGGGGCTTGGTGAATGCTGCCCAACATTCAGTGGACCTGAGCTAAACCAACAGACCCAAACACCCTCCTGGCCACCACTCTGTTCTCTATCCTTGTCATATGTGTCATTTCCTTTGGTCCGTCCAGGCTTATCTCTAAAGTCCGAAGTTTCAGGACTTGGATGCAAAGTCTGACCTACTCTCTGGCTGACACGTAAGCTTGGATTGTCCATGTCTTTCAGTGACTCCTTCCATGGCCAGTGGTGACCAAGAATTGGCTAAACGGCCTTCTCACTATTGCTCACAGCAAAGACGGATGCTCTCCAAATGGGAATATCTGGATGAGAATCCACCTTCCCAGTAGAGTCATCACCCTGGGGACATGTTTAACCACCCTGAGTCCACCCCTTCCTATCTGGGGAAGTGCAAGTCTATGCCTGGCTGGGTGTTTGTAGAAGACACCAGCTCTGGAAGGCAAGGCCCTCATATAGCATAGGACCAGGTCACGGCTGCCAGCCTGTCCTCTCTGTCACCAGCAAAGCCCTCCCTTCCTGGGCCCGTCCTCTGGGCAGAGCTGTCCAGGCTGCTGTGGGGAAAGGAGCCCTGGGGAAGGCAACATGTCTGGAGGTGCAAGTCAGCCCTGCAACTTGGCTGCAGTGGGCGGCCTGTGGAGAGAGCTTCACCCCACTGTTTCCCTGCCTGTGCGGGCTCACCACACAGTCAAGGGCTCAGTCAGCCACTCTGGCTGTGGAAAGTCCCCTGAGGTGGACAGACCCCAGGGGTGGGCACTTACGAGATAGCCTCGATCATGTCCATGCCCATCTCCACACAGCAGTGGGCATGGTCAGCCCTGGCTTCAGGCAGCCCCGAGACGCAGTAATAGCAATCCCCCAGGATTTTAATACGTAAACAGTGATTCTCCTGGAAAGCAAATTAATTTCAAAAATTAAAAATAGTAGGAAAGAGAAGTGGGAGGGGAAAAAATGGGAGGCAAACAGATTCACCCCATGCCTGGAATAACTTGCCTTTTAGGGCAGTGAGCACGGACACTGTGCCAGAAGTCCGCATGGTCCCAGGACAGGCTTATCAGGAGATGTGGGGGAGGGAGGCACAGTGGGCACAGAGGGACAGGCTGGGAAGCCCTCAGAGAGACATCCAGTCTCCCAAGGCTCAGGAGCTCACTCTTAATGAGCTTCTGGTGAGGCCCGAGAAGAATTGAGCAGGTCCATCGGATAGAGTTCTGCAGGCAGGGCAGCCAGCCCACGGAAGGCCCCAGCCTGCCTGTCAGGGTCTCCAGATCCATTCCATGCCCCAGGAGTCACACTGACTTGTGGCCCAAGAGTCTATCAATGCTCTTCTGATTCTTTTCTTTTATAAAAAGACTAAGGCAGGCAGAAATGAGCTTTAATCAGAGCTCACCTGACGCTCAGCCTGTTTGAAATTTTTATCAAAACAGTTTTGCTAAACCAGCAAACACATGCCTGACAAGAGATGGACAGAGCTGAAGTACCTGTCTACTACCACTGCTGAGTGACAGGTGCTGTAGGGCCACTCTGAAGGCCCCAGCAATGCGTAATGGGCCTGAGACAGAGTGTCATTAATCATTGATTATGAGCTGTCTGAATCTGTTTCCCAAAAGTAGTTAAGATGCTGGGCCTCAAGGGTCTATGTGGCCTGAGCTCATCTGAGGCCCATCAGTGCCCAAATGCCAAGTATGCTCCATTCACCCGCCTCGAGTGACAAGAGGGCATCCATGAGTGTTTAAGCCCAACATTTCAAGGCCCTCAGAGGCCCTGGCACCAGCCCTGATGTTCCTAGTCTCTTGTCAACAACCTGGCCTGGCATCCTATATGAGTAAAGGGAAACGTGTCTACATGTCAGTGGAAATGGCCTAGAGCTGGGGAAGGGTAACAGAAGTGTAAATAGGGCCTAATGAATGAACATGTCCTTCACCCCTCCCTGCTATGGAGTGTGCAAATGTTGAACAGTCTTCTTTCTAGAAGCCTTTGGGGACTGGCACGTGGCTGCCTGCAGGCCAGTTGGAAATTCAGGCTCATTCTCCTTTCACTGTAGCCCGCCTCATCAGGAAAGGGGCTCCATGGCACCTAATTTGCCCCAAACAAACTCTGCTAGGAGTTTGGGTAGATGACCTGGAGGTCATACCACTCCCTTACACTGATGGAGGTAGGAAAGGCTTCCCTACACTGCCCTGTGGCCAGTGACACTGCTGAAGGAATTTCCAACTGAGTGTCATCAAGGCCACTGCAGGGTATGAGGACACATAGTCACAGCCTGAGTGGCCCCTCTGCCTGTCACCAGCTCTCAATAGTGGGCTCTACCCAGTAGGGCACTTCCTGGCACATGCCCATCCCTAGGGCTCAGAGGAGCCTCAACCACATCACCCTCCCTCAACAGCCCGGGTCAGGCCACCCCCAACCCAGGTGGGGGGCAACTCACCGCAGCCAGCTTGTCGAAGCGGGCGAAGAGCTCGTTGAGGGTCATGACCAGTTCCTGGGCAGTGCACTGGGACGCCAGGCTGGTGAAGCCCTCGATGTCAGCAAACAGGATGCTGCAGAGATAGGCAGAGGGGAAGGCTGTGCTAGAGGCTGAATGTTTGTGTCCCCAAATTCATGTTAAATTTTTTTTTTTTACCTTTTTGCCACTTGTTTGTTTATTGTATAAATTTAAGCTATACAACAGGATACTATAATCATATGTTAAATCTTAATGTCTGGTGTGATGAGATGAGGAGGTGGAACCTTTGAGAGGTGCTGGGTCACAAGCGTGGTGTCCCCGGGGAAGGGATTAGTGACCTCACAAATGGGACCCAAGAGAGCTCTCTAGTCTTCTCTCTATCACGTGAGGATGCAACGAGAAGCCGACAGTGTGTTGTCTGGAAGCTGGCCCTCACCACAACCAGCCACGCTGGCACCCTGGTCTGGACTTCTACTCCAGAACTCTGAGAAGTAAAGTTCTGTTGTTTATCAGCCACCCAGTCTGTGGTATTCTGGTAGAGCAGCCTGGAGGTTCAGACAGATCCTGTGAGGGTGGAAAGGCAGTGTTCAGCCAGGGCCCACCCTGGGGCTCCACATGCCTGAGGCGGCCTGCCAGCCAGCGGCAGTTTGGGGGGCTCCAAATGCCACTGGGAAAAGGACAAAGAGGCCCCAACACTGGAGCTGGCCTCTCCCTGCTGCTGCCTCCTCTTGCTGCCCGCAGTGCACCCCCAACCCCTGCTAGAGGAAAAGCAGGGAAGGGGTACAGGCCTGAGGGGTACACCTCATGAGGGTGTGAGACAGGGGCCAGGCCCAACTCTGTCACCTCTCAGGCCTGCCTGTCTGACCCCTCAAGATAGCTGGGCCCATCCTGAGCTTGAGGCCTCTTGTACCTCTGCTCTGGAATGTACTTCAGGCCACAATGGTGGCCCTACAAAGCCATACAGAAGGGACTCTAACCCCAAACAGACCCAAGTCCTCCGTCCTGAGGGTGTCCTCTAGAAGGGACAGACTTTTGAGACCCAGGGAGGGGGAAGAGGAAGGTCCAGCCTGTGAACATCTCTGGAAGCCCAAACGCGTCCCTCCGGTCCCTCCAGGAGCCAGCTGGTTATCGTCTTTTATTCTTTTCCACTGCTTGCATTCCCTAAGCTGAAGATGTTTTCCTTTTCCTTAAAAATGAACGACTGGGGGAAAATCCTCATGGCCAGAATACACACAGGCCTTTACAGTTTTTTTCTTAAAAAGGACACAAAAACTTGGTAACTCTCAGGTACTGGTAGCCAGGCACTGAGCTGGAAGCTTCCAACATGTCATCTCACTGAGTCTTCCAAACAGCCCTGCAGTGAGGGGCTGGAATCCTCATTTCACACGTGTGGGGGCTGAGTCTGAGAGAAGAGGCAGGAGACAGTAGCAGGGTGCGACTCGGCCTCCAGGGTCTGTGCTCTTACCACCATACATTGGGACTTCTGAGGTTCTTGAACTGACAGTTTCATTTTTAAAATGTAGAACTAAACATAACTCCATCATTTTATTTCAAAATGTGTGCTGGCTTATTAAGCCTGTCTTCTTAAATTGAATATTGACAAATGACAACGCTATAGTTTATGGGGTACAAAATGATGCCGTGTTATATATATGGAATGTTTGCATCCAACTGATTAACATGTTTGTCCCCTCGAATACCTATCACCGATCCCTCCAGGATAACCGAAACACCGTACCCTTTGGCTAAGCATGTCTTCTCACTGTAGGGCTTCCACATCTGAGGCCTGCCTGACCCTGGAGAGACTGTGTGCCCAGCGCTAGCCAGTTCCCAGGATGCAAACAACTTGAGTGTGCCTTTCACACGCAAACTCCCCTATCCAGAGCCACTGTGGCCCAATAATCCCCTCCCTGATTATCCCAGGGACAGCTACCAGGCAACTGAGACAGCTCCCGACACCTTGCAGTACAAGGAAATTCTTCAAACCGGCCAAGCACCAACCTCCTTGCCCTGCCTCCCATGTTCTTTCCCATGGAAACCTCGGCAAAGGCTCTTGCCCACATTTCCCCTTCACCCGTCTCCTGAATGACCCTGGTGCCTCCCTGTGTGGCGTGTCCCCTCCTCTTCAGAACTGTAACAATCTGCTCAGTGCTGACAGATCTGTTGGCCTCACCACGCCTGAATTGTAATAAAACCTACACTTATATTTTATAACAGTCAGACACCGAGTTCACATGTGGATGAACTCATTCGCACCTCACAACCACCCCGTGAGGTCAGACTCCTCCTTCCAGGGGTGAAAAAACTGAGGAACAGAAAAGTTGAGTCACCTGCCAAGGCCATGCAGGCAACCGGCTCTAGGGTTGAACCAATAAATATGTTGCTGTCTGTTGGCCCTACAGACAAAATGAAGGCATGATTCAACGCCCTGGCATCATAGGAGGAGCAGAAGGAGGTGGGAGGACAGGTGTGAGCTACTGGCAGCAGGTGTGTGCTGGGCTGCTGTGGCCTCTGGGCAGGTACAGGACTCCCTGAGAGGCAACTCTCAGCGGCGCTCCCCTGCTCACATATGGTGACATGGAGATGTCTCGGGGACTCAGCCAGGCTACCCCACCTCCCAGGAAATGCATAGGGGGGCAGGCCCCAGGCCCTGAGCCCTGTGCTGTTTCCCCACACCCTGGGTCCTCCAGACACTCAGAGCGCAGCCCAGATTAGGAAAGGCAACTACAGGAGGAAGGTCATTGAGGGGGACAAACGGGGACACAGGGATGAGAGACAAAGCAAATAAGAGGAAGAAGGGAAACGGTAAGGTAAGGAAGGGGAGCAGAGAGGAGAAACACTGTCCTATCAAGGCACAGGACTCAGGACATTAGATATCTGCTCTAGAAGGGGGTCACTGGGTGGGGGTCAGAAGATGAAAGGGAGTGTGGATTCTCCATAAGCTTTTGAAGCCAGGGGTCTGGTGTGGCAGACAGGCCTCCCCCACTCCGGGTATGCAGGCGTCTGCATGCTGCCGTGAGAGAGCCTGCAGGCACCACCCTGATCTCCCTGGCCCTCAGCTGGCCGCCTCCACTCAGGGAGGAGGAATGTGGGTAAAAGCACCCATTACACAGTTGTCCTGGAAATCCTTCTTGATCTCTCAGGAAATCAAAGCCAAGGAAAGTTGGGGTTAAGATCAGCTGCACATAGGTTAAGGAACACGTTCAGCAAGTGTCCCCTTGTGAAACTGACCAGCAGCATTACTAGCAGCTGGCCTATCCCCGGCCTGAGGTGATGCAGCAAAAACCTGGCTTTGGGGGCTGGTGAGACCCCAGGGTTGGAAGGAAAACATGTCTAACCCAGCAGAGGCAGGAGTGCTACTGAGCAAGGTAGCCACCGTGCCAAGCAGAGCAAGAGGTGGGAGAGGCTGCTCAGACATACAAGGCAGGTGCATGTGAATACGGGGCCTCGCTGAGCTCTGACCCCCTCAGGCAGGCCAAGCCTGTGGTCATTGTCCTCCTCCACAAATGAGCTTGCTGGACCTTTTTCCCTCCAGGTCACCAGCCAGCCAGGAGGAAGTCACAAGCAGCAAGGCCTGTGAGGTCTCTGAGGTCCCAACTCTGCAGCCCCCGCAGACTCCACCGAAGGTTTATTGAAACTGCCACCTCCACATCCCCCCACCTCCTGTCACAGGCAAAGTCACATTTCTCTGCCACTTTGGAGGAGGATTCTGCTTAATGACTGTCACTCCTGGAGGCTCCTCTGTTTTATGAGATTTACCCAACAGCAGACTGTCTGTTCTGCTGGCCAAGATTTTCTGCTCTGCTCCTTAGTAATGCTGAAGGCCATTTACCAACACAGCGCTGGGCCCAAGCACGCAGGAAGGCGCTAATTCATCGATTAGCTCCCACTAGAGAGCTCTTGGCAAGAGGATCAGGTCCTGGTGCCGGGCGCTCAGTAGCTGGGGGAGGGTCACACTGTCTGTGTGCGCCTCCCTAACGGCCTGCCATGCACCACGGTCACCTGCACCCATTCTGGGGGCCAGAGCAGGAGGCACTGTGTCCCAGAGACCATGACAGGCCCTTCAGCCTCCAGAGTATATTGGGCACAGCTGCACTCACAGCTTTTTTGGTAAAGTGCATTTCCCTACCCTTATGCCTGTCACTGCCAACAGTCCCGTGACTTTATGAAGGTGTCAGTGTCTGGCTCTGCTCCTGTGCAGAGAGCCACATCCTGAAGCATCTCTGGACACCCAGGCACTGAGTTCTCCTTGTGATCTGGGCAGGTCAGCAGTGCTGATGACCAGCTCCTCTGACCTCCCACAGCCATGTCCATAACTGTGCCAGAGCTCACAGATAGGGGCAGGAAGGGAGTTTGGCAATGTCTCAGCCCAGCTCCCAGGATGTCAGGACCTGAAGGTGCTGGGGAAAAGGGCCTGTAGGGCAGGAAGTACCCGAGACACCCCAGAGGACTGGGGAGGCTGACGGGGGAGGCCTCTGGATTGGCCAGAAGTCTCTTTTTGACAAGAGGATTGCCCCCTGCAGCGGGGCCCCTCCGTTTGCTCCACATCACTTAACCTGGAAGGAAAACACGTGTTTGTGTCACGTGTTTGTGCCCCCAGTGAGGTAGAGTAGGAAAAAGGAGTTATTCATGCCCATCAGGTGAATTCACACATCCAGGAGTAGTCTTACTAACCCTGGGATGACTGCAGATGCCAGAGGGCCGTTTTCCAAGTGGTGGTAGAAAGATCAGAGATAGACATGGGAAATGGCAGCAGCCAGGAGCCAGCTGAGGCCATAAGCTGGGAAAGGAAAAGTGGGAAAGGCCAGGTGGGCATTCTAAACACCCCGGGAGCCTGCACACAGACCAGCCACGGGAGAATCTGTCCTGGGACAGCTGCACTCTCGCAAGGATAGGAGGTACCCAGGGACCAGCCTGACTGTCCGGGCAGGGTCCAGAGGGCCTGAGGTCAAGGCATGTCTTGAAGTCCACTCTGCTAGCCTTGGGGCCTCCTGCAGGGGGCCTCCCACCTCCCCCCACTTCCATGCCCTTTCTTGTTTCTGCCCACCTGCATCCTACCCTACCAGCCATATGATTGAACCAGCATCTGCAGACATTCTGTTTACAGAGTCTGGAAAACTGGGGGAAATGCTTCCTAAAGGAGAAGCACACAAAATGAGGAAGGAACCCACCAAGTCCTAGCAGGAGTCAGTGAATTCTGGGTGGCTAGACTATGAGTGCCTTCACTTTCTCCTTTCTGTTGCTCTTATTCTCTCATTTTTCTACAAAGACCATATATCCTTTGAATAATAAACACGTTTACTTTAAAAAGTCAAAAACAAATCATGTTCTTTTAAGACCTGATTCTAACCCTTCTTCTGTCTTCCTGGCTTTTCTTTGACTCACCCCAGCCGAGAATAATCCTTCTTATGTCTCGATTTTTTGTTAATTAGAATCAGAATCCAAATCACAACTGATGTGAGTTGTCTCAAAGACATAGCTGGACATGTTCAATGGGTCAGAGCCTCTATGCTCCATACCCTCTCCCTTCCTATCTCACCAAGGACCCCTGTTTGGAACCAGAGAGCTAAAATACTAAATCCTTGTTGGCTGTGGGCTCCATTCCTCACAAAACCCCTGTTCTGCATCCCAGGAAACTCAGGTCTTTTGTTAAGACCCAACTCAAGCGAGGAAGTGGAGAAATAGGAGCCCTTGTACGCTGTTGGTAGGACAGTCAAATGGTGCAGCCACTGTGGAAATAGGAGAGGGGTTCCTCAGAAAGCTAAAAATATAATCCCCATGATCCAACAGTCTCATTCTGAGTACAGACCCAAAAGAATGGAAAGCAGAGGTATGAACAGATATTTGCACAATCACATTCATAGCAGCATTATTCACAACAGCCAAAAGGTAGACGAAACCTGTGCCCACTGACAGATGTACAAACAATACATGGCACAGATGTCCAATGGGATAGTACCCAGCCTTAAAAAGGAAATTGAACCTGAAATATGCAATGATGGGTGAAATAAGCCAGTCAAAAAAAAAGCACAAATATTGCATGATTCTACATCAGAGAGACCCAGAGTGGTTAACACACTGACACAGGAAGTAGGATGGTGGTTTCCAGGGCTTGGGGGACGTTATGGAGAAGGAGAGCTAGAGTTAAATGGGCACACAGTTTCAGTTTGGGAAGATAAAAAAGGGGCTGGAGACTGATGGTGGTGATCGTTGCTCAACAATGTGAATATACTTAATGCCCCTGAACTGTACACGTCAAATGGTTAAGATGGTGAATTTTACACTATGTATTTTTCTCGCAACTAAAATAAGCAATCAATTCATTTTTTTTAAAAGACCAAACACCAGTGGCTCCCCGTTGGAGCCAGTCGAGTGCTCCCGCAGCAGTTCGCACGGCCCTCAGCTTGCTGTGAGGAAGGGATGTGCTCTTCAGAGCAAGTGTCTTCTTCAGAGTGTCAGCCTAGCACATAGTAGTAACTCAGTGAATGTTTGCAGGATGACTAAACAATAGTACAAAAAGTACTTACATCTGTAATTGGCATGGGAGTAGACTTCAAAGTACATTTCTTACTAACAGGTTAGAGACAGAAACGCCAGGTGCTTACGGCCTCCTCCCCACGTGGGCTGTTGGCTGAGGCTGGGACTGGAAGTAAAACATTTTCCACCCTCTGCCCACAGGGTGCACAACCCACCCACAGGCATCTGAGCATCTTGGACATTGTGGCGGGGTCATTATAATTCAGAACCATACTGTAGCTGAGCCAGACGCCAGAGCAACCTGGGGAATGCAGCCAAGTCCTTGAAGGAGGCAGGAGAGGAGATAATAACCTTAAAAGGGGCTGGCTCTGGGCAGAGAAGGGGTCTGAGGAGGAAGGAACCCAGGCAGGGGGTATGATTCCCCATTCCCCGACCTGCCACACCCCTATGTGTGGTGTGGGGAGGGGGCTGCTAACCTCATTCCACACCAGGCTCAGCAGCTCCTCTGCCAAGACCCCGGCTGCAGCCCCACAGGGATCCTGGGTGGCCCAAGATCTCCCCTTCACTCCATCCTGAACCCTGGGGTACCAAGCAGATGGAGCCCTGTAAGGAATGTTTCTTAAGCAGAGGACCAGCGCCCCCCAGGAGGCAGCCTTCTCTCCCTTCACACAAAGAAGAGTCTCTGGAATTATCTCTCACCCACTCCCTCCAACTAAGACCTAAGGGCTCCAGTGTGGGGACAGGCCTCTTGGGTGTAGGGTCATTCTCATTCAGAAGGGGTCTCGAGGAAGAGAGGAATCCTTCAGTGTCCTCTCAGGCCTGGCTGGGAGTTTTCTGCCCCTGAAACCTTTGCGGTTTTGAATTACCTGACCTTGACTCTCACAGGGTTGTCTGCCCCGCTTCAAGGGCAATCATTCTACAGCCCCCTGGGCAGGCAGTGGGCTGGGGATTTCCATACACTTTCACCTGGAAGCCCTGGGCCAGGCGGGACCCCTCTTACAGATCCCATGCCATTGTGCCTTTTATCACAACTGTAATGGAATCTTAGAGTGGTGCACTATCTGATATTCACACCCTGCAAAGTCCTCCTGTCCTAGTCACTATACCCACCCCTCCCAGAGCCTAGCACAGGCAAGCATGTGATGAATGGGAAAGTTACAAAGTATTCCTTGTTTAGTGCTTGTCTCCTTCAACAGAAGTGAGCTTCCTATTGGCAGAGACTGCATACCTCAATCCACATCATACTCCTGGCCTCTAGCTGAGTGTCATGGGATGGGGATGGTGGTCCCCACTGATTAAGGCAGAGGTAAAACATTAGTTGTACAGATGAGAAAATAGACATGACTATCCCCATGTCACAGATTAGGAAAACTGAGGCTCAGTTAGGTGCCTTGCCCAAGTTCGCACAGCTACTAAGTAGCAGGACTGGAGTGTGGACCAGACTGCTCAACACAGACCTTCACCTTGCTTCCTTGCAGAATGAAAGTGCAAGGGTCCATCTGCATCTACCCTTACCGTGATTCACATGGTGTGGTGCCTTCTCTGGCTGGCCCTTTCCTCTAACCCTTTTGAGGCTGACTGATCTCTCTCCTCCCCAGAGAGCACCCCAGGAGCCCTTTATCCTGCAGAGTGACCTCTGCTGACATGTCCTGGAGGCCTCATCCTTTTCAGAGGTGGGGATGGCACAGCCCCTCAACCCTGGCGCTGTCAGCTGCAGGGGGGCAGTTATCTGAGGCAGGGGAGATGGGCATGAGGTCTTGCAAGCCTGACACGCTCCAGCTGACCTCTCAGAAGGACTAAGACATTTCCATTTGTCACCCCACATCAGACAGGAAAGGCATCTGGGTATCTCTAGGGGAGCCTTTAGGGGTTCCCTGGCCTCTGGCCTGCCTCCACCCATGGCTGGTGGTGGCTCCTCACTGGTGATCCAGGCATTCACGCTGCACAACTATTCTTCCTCAGGGCTGGGAGACAATGAGGCCATAGAGAATGGTGGCCCTGTCTGTCACCCCCCACCCAAGCCAAACTTTTCTCCTTGACCCCCCCCATCAGTCTCTTCCCTGTTCTTAGATCCAGGCCCAACCTGTCACACTGTGGAGTTGATTTATTTTTCTTGCAGCCTTGCTCCTGGAGGGTCTAGAGAACAGCATGTCATCACCCTCTCTAAATATTGTAACTCTGCAGAGAATTGATGAATGTGACTCATCACCCTTCCATTCTCCAGCTAGAAAATCCCCAGGCCTTTCTCTCTCTCTTTGTTGATGTAAGTGTGATAATAATCATAAAAATAACAGTAACAACAATAATAGCAGCTCACAATTACTGAACACTTGTTATGTGCCCGGACATTGTGCTAAGCGCTTGCCCCACATTATCCCATTTACTGGTTCCACCCTCCTGAGTAGGTACTCCGCCTGTCCTATTATGCAGATGAGGAAACTGAGGTGCAGAGTGGCTCAATGCCTGTAACTTGTCCTGATCACATAGCCAAAAACAGCAGAGCTAGGATGATGTGCAGGACTGTTTAACCCCAAAGCCTAACCCTGGTATACCACTGGCTCTACATGAGCTCAGCCCTCTGATGGCACTCCCTCACCCCAAAACAGACCAGAGCAAGCACTGTTTCCACAACCCTTGCTGCTAATGGAACAGGGAAAGAGGCCCCAGTGGGACATTTGCATGTGATTGCTTGCAGGTGGCCTCTGATGTGTACCAGCCACCTCTCTCCCAGCAAAGTCAGAGTCAGAATTATCTCCATCCCCATGAAAATTATGGCATCTTGGTTTTTCTCCCCTTTCATCTTTTTCCTGATTGCTATCATTGATCCTGGCACTAGAATATGACAGAAATGCCCTCACTGAGACTGGGGTCTGATGCTCAGGCCACTCTGTGATTAGGACACTGTTCTTTTATCTGTGTCTGTGGAAGAGGAGGGAGGTGTCACCCGAGGGTGGGCCATTCCTTGAGGTAATAAGGGTGGAAGAGGCCTGAGTCAGGCCTTCTGACCAAACCTTCTTGCTTGAAGGGCTGGCAGCCCGGAGCCAGCAACTGTGGAGGGGGAGTAAAGCCATGGCTGTATGTAGGAGAGGAGAGGGGTAAGGGGCAAGGAACTGGGTAGAGGCACAGGGGTGGCCACATAAGCCAGCCCTGTGGCCACGCAAATAGCAAGCCTGAAGCTGAAATGCCACACAGCTTCTAAGCAGTGAATGTTCTGGACTTCATTTGTGTTCTGCTGTATAAGTGAAACCTGCAGAGCTAAGAGCAATCAAGGAAAGCGACTTTGGTCCCTAGAGCCAGGAACAATGCCTGGGCCAGTAATGGGGTAAAGAGAGGACCAAGAAAGAAAATTCCAGAAGGGAAGAGCTCAGGGGCTCGGGTCACATGTGACAGGTCACCTCTTCCCCCCTGAAACTTGAACCTCTGAGATTTGTTATAATAGGGAAGGCTGTTTCTTTACATGTCCTAAAGTGGAGACCCCAGATTTTAGGAGCTGCTATCAGACAGGAATGGCCCCTGATGACTCCTCAGTCACACAGACACACACATGCAGGATGCCAAGCTCCTCCCCTGCTGAGTCTCTGCTGGCCTGAGGACTCCCCCAAGCCTCCTTCCCACAGAATCCTTGTGTAAGTGCCTTTCTCCTGGGCACATACAAACACCAGGTCAGCAGTTGGGCTGGGTAAGGACTCTGATATCTGAAAGCTCTCTGGGGGCAATTCTCCCACTTAACTAGCTATGGCTTCTTAGACAAGTTACTTAATCTCTGTGCCTCGATGTCCTCACCTGTAGGAGGGAGATAATCATAGTAAGGACCTCTTATAGTTCTTAAGGAGACTGAGTGAAAATACAAAAGCTGCCAGGGTGGTGGCAGGGTCCACAGAAGCTCCACGTTAGTGAGCACTCTCACTGCTGGTGACCACCCCACCAGGGGAGGCCAGGTGAGCATGAGGAGAAGGAACAGGGAAACCAGCAAGCATGCACCACCTAAGGGCCCGAGGTCAGGAGTCAGGCTGCAGGGCCACATCCCACTCTGAGCTGGCCTTGACTGGGCCTGCAGTGCCGTCAGGACACTCCTGGACATGGAGATTTGCCAGGGGCAGCCTTATCCCGGGAGACTGAGGTGGTGGCTGCTGGCTACACCGTCCAGTAGCTGCTGGCTTCACCTGACAGTGAAGTCTGCGTGGGCTTCGGGGGGCTGGGAGACCCTGAAAACCCAGGACAAATGTGTCGTGCAGGCACTTTCTTCTCTCTAAGTGGGGTCTGTTTGGGAGACAGATAGAGAAAAACAGGGATCCCAGGGAACGCTCGGGTACTGGGTGGTCTAATGCACTCTGCATGGAAAAGACAGGGCTCTTCCCCTGCTACCATCAGCCTCACCTCAAATGGATATGTGTGTTTAAAAATTTGCATGATTCCACTTAATCCTTTCATTGAAAATTCAGCCCAAACCTCCAAAGGGTCCTTTCTACACAAACTTAGAGGACTCATGGGTCCTAAGAAGACTTGCCCAGGGAGAAAGTAACTCTCCCAAAGAAACAAACACAGCAGCTCCTTTTCCGGGCATATGGGAGAATTATCAGGCTCTCCAGGAAGCCATGCTGGATGAAGGCCACTGTATCACTTCATGTCCCCATGGAACTCCTAAGCAGATTTTGCACTCTATTAATCTACATCTGTTTGCACATCCCTGCTGTCAGTGGCTTCTGTCTAAGGAGCAGCAAGCCTGCAGCGAATCAAGTGTGGGATTTGGAGTGGCCAACCTGGGTGCACCCTGGCAGTACCCCTCCTGGCTGGGAGACCTTGGTCCCTTTACTCTCTTTTCATCTGGAATAGTCCCCACCCTTTTTTCTGTCTTCATAACTGATTTTTTAGAGTCCAGGTAGCCTGTCTCACATTCTGGATTCCTCCAGTTATTTTCTTGTGGTGTTTTTTTTCTCTAAACTTTACAGAAAAGTTCAAGTACGGTATATACAAAGTGAGCAGGATAGAGCTGGATCTATAAACCGAGGGTGCTGGGAAAGGTAGCCACCCTGCAGGGCTGTCAGGAGGACGAGCACCGAGGCGGGCAATGCTGGTACAGTGCCTGGCACCTGCTGGCTTAGACTACATGGAAGCTGCCAGATGGTGATGGAGATGTGATGGTGGTGACATTTGGGTCCACAGCCTGTGCTTTTATCTCACTTGGTAGTTCTGGTGGTGCTGCTTCCTCATTTTTCCTCCTTTCTTTCTCCTCTCCCTGGAGCCTAACTACCCCATCTCACATCCCCAAGGGAAGTTACCCAGGGCACCGTGGCAATCCACTTGTCAGACCTGGAAGGGCTGGTGTGCTCCAGACAATGCACTTTCCAAAGCCACCAGGCTACCCTGTGGGGCTGGGCCTTCTTGAAAGGAAGGAAATGGGATGTCTCCTCCAGGGCCCATTTCTCACACCCTGCCCTCACCCCAGCCTCACCCTACCTCACGTTGTCATGTTTCTGGATGTAAATCTTATGGAACATCATATCCTCCTGCTTGGCGTTGATGTCTGCTTTCATCTCCATGGCAACATGACGGGGAAGGACAGACAGCAGGAGCCGCTCCTGGGGAGGGAAGCAGACACTTTCGTCATCACTCCTTCCACCTACCTGGCCAGGCCCCTCTCTTCCACATCTGTGCCCCTACTGTAGGGCCCTGGAAGGTTTCCCGGGCTGTCCAGAGATACATGGGACTAACACTTGTGTGTGTGTACGTGGGCACCATCCCTGGGACACCTCCTGATCCTTGTCAGGCAGAGGTGACATGCGGCATGGGGCAAGTGCTCCTGCTGAACTTTGAGCACTGGGCACCTCGGGTTAGAAGCCTGGGTGTCACCCAAGACCATGTGACCTGAGGCAAATTACTGAACTCTCTGAGCCTCAGGTCCTTATCTGTAAAACAAGGATGGGGGTGCTGACAGTATTAACAGTCATCCGATCAGTCATGATATTTACTGAGCACCTACCATGTCCTAGGTGCCAAGAGCTAGCCGGACAGGGCTCCTCCTTCACAAAGCTCTGGTCCCAGGGAGGCCTAGCGGGTAACTTCCCTCTGGGGCTATAGAGCAGGCATGCCCAACCTCGGTTGGTGGAGGAGAGTGGTCAGAGGGGACTTTGTGGGGACCACAAGGACAGGTTGGGAGGCAGCGGCCCAGAAGGGAGGGGAGCAGGCCAGCTGACTGAGGAACCAAGAGAAGTCAGAACAGTCACAGGGATGGTGGGAGAGAAGCAGAGGCAGGGTGGCCACCATGGGGTGGGGGGTCACATCAGCCTATTACAGGGTCTGGATGTGGACCCTTTCCAAGCTTTTCTGGGCCTGCTCTGCTCCAAGATGTCCAGCTGACTCCCAGGCCAGGCTCCCTGCCAGGCTCACTCTCAGAATGCTCTCATCTTGAGCTTTTCACACTGGCTGCCTCCAGCCCTCCTCCTGTCCTTCACTCCACTCCACACTGGATGCTGGGGTCACCCTGACATATGGCCCTGAGGCTCTTCTGCTGCTTCTGTGTCATCTCTGGTTCCTTTCTCTCCTCCTGGCCCCTAACATGGTGCATCCCTCTTCTGTCCCTGCCCTATCCATTTCTGCCCTCTGACAGTAAGTCCACTGCCAAGGTGACTGTGACACCACGTCCCACATCCCTACCGCCCATCCAGGGCTCATCAGTCTCTAGCTGCCCATCTGGAAGTCTTGCTGCCACCATCTTGACATCACATCTCAAACTACACTCACCTTTCCACACTGTCATCCCCCAGCAGCTCTCCTCTTCAAGTTCCCTGTCTTTGCCTGAGACATCCCCACCTGCTGCACCAAGGCCAAGACCCTGCCTGTGTCAGCAGCTTTTACCTTTCAGAACTTTCTCTCTGAGACTCATTCCTCCCCGCCAGTGCCCCAGGCCCTGTCCAGAACCAAGCAAGTCCTGCTGGTTTGGAAAGAGCTCTCGCACTGTCCTTTCTGTTCTGCATCCTCCTCCACTGCCCATGTGCAGCTCTCCCCTGACTCTGGACTGTTGTGCTACCCTGACCAGACAGCCTCCCCTCTGCCCTCCCTGCTGCTAGGAGAACCCCAGTCTCGCTGAAAGATGACCTCTGTCACACCACTCTATTGCTCAACAGCTCCACAGGTTCCCTGGTTCATCAAACACATCAAGTATGGATTCCTCGGGATCTACTGAACCCACTCTACCTCATTTTCCACTGCAGCCTGGTGCTCCTGTCCACTTGCCCCTCACTGTGGCTTGCTCTGGCCCTGGCCTGCTCCCACCACAACAGCCTCAGCCTCTTGCAAGCCCAGGCCACCCTCAGGTCCAGGTTTGATGACTAGGACAGCTTCTGACCACTTTTCTTGTCCTCAAGCTTGCCACTACTGTTCCATCCTCCCCGCTGCAAGCAAGCGAGTACCTTTTCTAAAACACACACCAGACCACAACGCCTTCTATGCCTCCTAAAGCTTCCAGGACCAGCCCATGCCCACAGATTGGCTCCTCCCTGCCTTCTGCCTGCTTTTCCTGCACACCTGAACTGAAATCCACTTTAAATCCACGTTGCACTCCAGACACAGCAGACCATGGGAAAGCCCCCATGCTTCCTGAGATCCTCCCTGCCTTTGCCCTCAGCTGGAGTCACCATTTTCACTTGCCATTTCTGACCTTTCAGGGCCGCTCCTGTCCCCAACTCACCCCCAGCTTTCCTGTATAGAGTTCAGACACCTAGTGTCTCAGGACCTGTTAACTGTTTCTGCTGACCATATATGAGCACAGACCTCCTCGGATGAGAACTGCATCTTGTCCAGCGCCTCGGCCAGAGCTTTATGCTTAGGAAACCAGTAAATTAATGAAGGATGGTGGCCTCTGTGGGTATGTCTGGTCTTCTCAAGCAGCAGTAAACATGGCCATTGAAGGCCATCTCCTACTTACTGAACTGCCAATAGTTACTGGTGAGAGAAACATGAATTAAAGGACGAGTTCCTGAAAATATAGGCCAACTGGGAGAGAAAATGTGCTACAAATTGTTTAGATGCATGACAGGCCTTCCCACATTTATAACTACTTCCGGGGCTGAGGGCCAAGAGGAGTGGGCAGGGGATGGCTGGGGAACAATTCTGAGCCCCCTCACCACAAGGCACCTAGAGGCTTTCCCAGGGGTCCCCAGCAGCTCTCTATGCATGCCTTGCTGGTGCTGGCTGGCTGAAGAGTGGCACTGATATCCCAGAAGCAAGCTTTCCTCCTCAGTGCCTTGGCCCTGAACATGGTACAGCAGAAGTATTTTCTCCCTCACATCCCTGTGGATTTGTTGAAATGCCCAACCTGGCCAGGGCCAGAGTAAGCAAACTATAAAGAGCCATAAACTAGTCATTCTCCTGGAGAAGGAAGGAGGCCCAGGAGTGAGATGGGGGCAGAAGGAGCGAAGAAGGTGGAAGGGGGAAGAAGGTGATCTCAGGTGAGAGATGCTGGGCCTGGGATGGGGAGGCCAAGGGGCTGCTGAGGAATACCAGGCTGAGGGGGGAGCTTGGGGCAGTGGCCAGAGGTGAGAGATGCTATCAACAAAGGACACTATCCTTATTTTCTACTGCAACCCAGTGCCCTTGTCCACTTGTCCCTTGTTGTGGTTTACCCTGGCCCTGGCCCACTCCCACCACAATAGTCTCAGCCTCTCACATGCCCAGGCCACCTTCAGGTCCAGCCTGTATAAGCAAGGCAGCTTCCGATGATGGGAGGACCCCAGGACACCCTGAGTGAGAACTTCCTTCAAGAGGCTGGACCAGGAGCCCAGTTGAGGACAGAGTGAGTGATGGGGAAGGCCTGGCTGGTGTAAGCAGGGATCTGGTGAGACATGGTGGAGGCAAGAGACAGTGGAGGAGGAGGTGACAGGGGCCTGGAGAGGGGCACTGGAGAGGGGCACCTTTATTCAGCTATTTGGGTGTCACCAGCCAAGTCACTGCAATGCACTCAGGATGCATGAAGTCAAGTCAGGGTTGCCCTCATGGTGGTGAAACAAAATGCTGTGCACACAGGGTGGCCATGTGCTCCCGCTCCATGCTGGCCAGGAGGTACAGTGACCACTGCCCTCTGGGCCATTTTTTCCCCATGCTCAGGCTCAAAGGTAGACCCTGCCTGCTCACACCAGCCATGACACAGCATGTGGCACGCAGGAGAGTCTAGAAGATGCTAATCCAAGGGAGGACCTATGGTTTGGCGTGGCCTCATCTCATAAAAGTTACAACTCTGATGTGTCCAGTGGGAGGTCCATCACCCTACTGACCTGCCCCTCTCTTCCTTAAGGTCACCACAGCCCCTCCTGGCCTTGTATCTGGGAGCTACATCTCTGAGTTACAGAACCCTGTCTCGGTCACACACAGAAGAGGAGCCAGTAGTGATCCAGCCCTGGAATCCAAATAGGTCCCCACCCCCCAGGCTGGAGACAGCTAGAACCCAGACACAGCCCTTGGCCCCACTCAAACCCCACCCTCATCCAAGAGAGGTGCCCACAGGGCAGGGTCCCTCTCTGAGTCTATGGCTCTGTGAATGGCCTGCTGCCTCTGGCCCAGGGAGGTCTGGGGAGAGAGGGGATTGTCTTTCCTCAACCAACCAAACCCCAGAACCCAGCAGAAAGAAAGAGCCAGGTGTGGGTACTGTGGAGGGTGACAGCTCTCATCTTCTCTCCTTCTCCCTCACCCCTCCCCTGGGATGCACCTGAATCTCTCTGGGATGGCTGCCAGCTCTGACCACTCCAACTCAGGAGGCAGGCAGGGAGGGAGGAGGAGCCCTCTGCAGACCACAGGGATGCCATGAGGAGGCTCTGGGCTAGGGCATGGGCAGAGCACCTTCAGAGGAGGCCAAGAGAGACAGGAACGCTGGACTCCCTCCAGGGGAAACATTCCTGGGAAGGGGGCTCACCTGCTGCTGGTTCTCCCGCTGCGAGTGGAGCCGTGCTTGGATGCATTCCCGGGTCTCCTGGAAGGCCTGTCTCTGGGAGACCTCAGCTGGGTAGTGGGTGCAGACGCCCACGATGTTGGTGCAAGAGAAAATGAGGACATTGGAGACAAGCTGCAGAGGGAGAGAGCACACCAAATTCAGACCTGATCCGCCCAGCCCCAGAGCACAGAGCCCCCTGCCCCATCTCAGCAGACAAATGCTGAGGACACCCCATATGCAGACAGCTGCTGGTCGCAGCCCAGCATAATCATTCAGGCTCTCTGACATCCTCAAAGCCCAGTGCTCAGCTGGCCCATGAAGGGGTATAGCCCTAGAAATGCATCACTGAATAATCCTACTGAACATGTCCAGAGCACCCAAAATGAGAAGGCTAGGTGCACCGACATGGCTGGGACAGAGCTGAGTGTGTGCTAGGGGCAGGAGGGGCACTGCAAGGAAGGAGACACAATGGAGGTGGGATTTCACCTTGCAGATGTGATAGAGTCTGGCATAGGACAAAGGGCTGCCCTTTCCCAGAGATCAGCTCCAGTGGGAGAAGGCCTTGCGGCCACCCATCAAATCCCCAGCACTGTTTGAAATCCTCTGAGGTGTGAAAGGAGATAATGCCTAGCCAGTGGGAACCTGTGTCCATAATGGGTCTCAACTCCTTTCTGTGGGGGCTTCTAGCCTTTTCCCTGCCAACACCCAGGATCCCTGACAAGCTACTACACCAGCTGGCCAGCATCTGTCACCTCCCCTGCTTCTTACTGGCCACCATGCATATGTGGAAAAATACCACTGCCCCTTCAGGTCAGCAGAGAGGACACTGGAATTCTTTTGAAAGGCATATTTACTGACAAGCTGAGGGTCAACGAAACAATTCGAGACAACCGTAAAAGCAAGTCTATATGGCACATTTCAGATCGGGTGAACCACGTTTAGGTAAACTTTTCTCCTGGCAAGTAAAGCTCCCCAGGTATCTGAGTATATTGATCCTGGTCCTGCCCCCACCTCAGGTCACGTGGGACAGAGCCATCCAAAGATGCTCTGGCCTCTAGGCTAGGGGAGCTTTGAGCTCCATGTCAGCTATTCCCCCCAAAAAGCAATTTAGGCCCCGTTCCCAAAGGAGGAGCTCAGGTCAGCCCTGTACCCTCACTGTGGCTCCTGCAGCCTTCAGGAGCCCTGTGTTGTTTCCAAGTCCTGTGGTGAGGAAGGTACTTTTCCATTTGGATCCCAAAAAACCTTCCTCTGAGACTCCAGCTGCCTGACAGTCACCCTGGCAGATGGCATCTACACTCTGGTAACCTCTTTGCTTCCGGAACATCGTCTCAGGTCTGTGTTCTACCTGAAGGCTTTCCCTGCACAGTTCAGTGTCCTGCCCTCCATCCAGAATCCCCAGCAAGCCCAGCCCAGCAGCCACATGGGCTCCTTGCTGGATGTGTGCCATCTTCCCCTAGAGGTGCCCTATAGTGTGTCTACCCCAGGCCATGAAGAGACTTTATCTTTCCCATTTCCACTCTCCTGGCTGAAGTACGCTCTGAGCTCCCCTCCCCAGCACCTCCTGGATGTGCCTTCAGGGAAGGTGCAAGCTCTGATTACCACCTCCACCAGATCATCTCTCTAACCAACTCACCTTCAAGTCACCTCCACCAAATCCTCCACCAACTTACCTCTACCAACTCACCTCAACCACTCACCTCCATCAGCTCACCTCCACCAACTCACCTCCACCACTAACCTCCAACTCACCTCCACCAACTCCCCTCAACCAATTCACCACCAGCAACTCTTCCACCAACTCACCTCCACCACCTCATCTGCACCAACTCACCCCCATCAGTTCACCTCCAGTTCACCTCCAGTTCACCTCCACCAGCTCACCTTCTCCAACTCACCTCCACCAACTTACCTCCCTTCCACCAAGTCCTCCACCACTAACCTCCACCAACTCACTTCCACCAGCTCACCTCCACCAATTGACCTCCACCAGTTCACCTTAAACTCACCTCCATCAGTTCACCTCTATCAAGTCACCTCCACCAACATACCTCCAACTCACCTCTGCCAACTCACCTCCACAAGCTCACCTCCACCAACCCCCCCGTACTAGCTTACTTCCACCAACTCTGTGGCTACTGTTGCTGAGTCATAACTCCCACAACCTTCCATCCGAACCCCAGCCACCCAGAATCCCATCGCTCTCATCTGATGTAAACAAATGGCACAAGAAACCCAACCTATTTAATACAAGGGAAGAAGACCCCAGTGTTACAGAAACTTTCAACCCAGTTGAACAGTGTTATAGACAATGTTTGTGTTTCCCCAAAATTCATATGTTAAAATCCTAACCCTCTCATGCGATGGGTTTGGTGGAAGGTGATTAGGTCACGAGGGTAGAGGTCTCATGAATGGACTTAGTACCCTCAGAAGAAAAGTCACCAGAGCTGGCTGTCTGGCTAGTCACTCTGCTCCGTGTGAAGATATTAGAAGACAGCCATCTGCACCCTCAGAGGGAGCCCTCACCAGAGCCCAGCCATGCTGGCACCCTCATCTCAACTTACACCCTCCAGAACTATGAGAAAATAAATTCCTGTTGATTAGAAGACAGCCAGCCACCCAGCCTATGGCATTCTCTTAGAGTAGCCCAAGTCATGCTACGATGAGGAGATAGCGATAAAAACTGAAGGAAAACCAGGAATATGAACCAGAAATCCATCCATCCTGAGCAGAAGGTGGAAGGGAGTGCCTGGGTGGGAGTGGGCTGGGGCAGGAGGATGGGAGCAGGCCTGGGACATGCTGGCCCTCTGCGTTCGGGGCATATTTGGCCAGGCTGGCAAGCAGGCATAACAAAGAGTGTCCCTGGAGAGAGCAGCCAAGGAAGCTTGGGCATGGGAGGCTCCTATCCCCAGGGTACTCTAGGCCCTTGAATAAATAACCCAGGCTCTCTGATTCTCTAGGGAAAGTCCACAGAGAGAAGATGTAGCTGGAAAAGAAAGCTAAAGCCTAATTAAAGAATGAGAATGTCAGAATGAGAGGGCCTGGCACAATCCTTAGACAAGAGGACCTGTTAAGGACTACTGAACCAAAGAGTAGGGGGATGAGTGCTCAGCTCTGGAAGATTCATCAGAGGCAAGGGTAGGGAGAGTGAGAGAGATGGATCAGGACGCTACCACAGAAGCCCAAAGTATGAAAGAGACGGGTGTGTGGCCCAGGGCCAGCAGGGCAGAGCTGACTCTGAAGGAAGAGCCCCTAAGACCAGAAGAAGTCTTAAGAAGAAGTTCAGGAAGAAACAGTGTGACCCAGAGTATTAGCCAATGCGGCAACTGTGAAGTGAGGCCTCTGGGAAGTCGGTGGGATGCACGGAGAGAGGGATGAGGAGATGGAAAGAGGCAGAGGTGTAGACTGCAGGGAATGCTGGAGGATGTTCTCGGTAGGGGAGATCTGTGGGAAAGGAGAAAGGAAGGTGCTGGGTGATAAAAACAGGAGTGAGACAGGAGGAACTGGGAAGGAGAAAGTGAGGAGCCAGTCTAACATGGGATTGTGCATTATGACACAGCACAACCTCATGGGCTTGATCCCAGAAATGAGGCTTCCACCTCAAAATCAATCAACATAATTCTCCATATTCAAAGGTACAAAAAAAAAAAAAAGACTAAGGTAGAAAAACCATATGGTCACTTCAATAATTACCAGAGAAATATTTGAAAAGATGTAACATGATTTTTATTTTTTTTGAGACAGAGCCTCAAGCTGTTGCCCTCAGTAGAGTGCCTTGGTATCACAGCTCACAGCAACCTCCAACTCCTGGGCTCAAGCGATTCTCCTGCCTCCACCTCCCAAGTAGCTGAGATTACAGGCGCCCACCACAACGCCCGGCTATTTTTTGGTTGCACCCATCATTGTTATTTAGAGGCCCGGGCTGGATTTGAACCCACCAGCTCAGGTGTATGTAGCTGGCACCTCAGCTGCTTGAGCCACAGGATGTTACCAAGCCATGTAACATGATTTTTAAAAAACTCTTACCAAACTAGGAATAGAGGGCAAATCCCCTAATCTGGTCACTGACATGTATAAAAACCTACCAGTAAACATCATACTTAATGGTCAAAGACTGAATATTTTCCCCGAGACTGGGAGCAAAGCAAAACTGTCCTGCTCACTCTAACATCACGCTGTCTTTTTCCTAGACCATGCAATAAGACACGAGAAAGAACGAGACATACAGATCAGAAAGAAATAAAAAAAAAACTGTCTCTATATGCAGATGATGTGATTGTGCAAAGACTCTACAAAACAACTATCAGAATTAATACATAAGTCATAGGATGCAAGATCAATCTTCACAAGGCAACTGTATTTCTGTGTATGAGCAATGTACAGTTGAAAGTGAAATGTTTAAAGTACAGTCAGTCCCTCCTATGCAGGGATTTTGCATCCCCAGATCCAACTAATGGCAGATTCAAACCCATGGATATAGAGGGCCAACTGTACTACACCATTTTAAATAAGACTTGAGCATCTGTGAGTTTTGGTATCCACAGGGAACCAATCCCTTGAGGATATAGAGGGCCAATTGTATCATCTAAATAGCACCAAAAATCATGAAATAAAATACTTATGAAGATATCTAACAAAATATGTCCAAGACCTTTTCACTGCAACCTATAGAAGAACACTGATGAAAAAATTTTAAAAGACCTAAATAATGGAGAGGTATACTGTGTTTATGTATCAAAAACCTTAATATTCAAATGTCAATTTTCCCTGAAATTTTCCACTCACACTTAGATTGTGACTGCAACAAAATCACAATCAAAGCAACGGGAATAGCCAAAATAATTGTTGGAAAACTCCTACTACTTGATTTCAGACTTCCTATAAAGCTACGGTAATTAAGATAGTGTGGTACTGGCATAAGGACAGAAATATAGATCAATGGAACAGAGTTTAGAGTCCCCAAATCAATAATCATATATACGGTTATTTTTTCACAAAAGTACCAAGACAATTCAAGGAGGGAAAGAAAAGTCTTTAAAAAAAATTATGCTTCCCCAACAATAAAAAAAAATAAAAATGAAAATAAAAATTATGTATTCCCTCAAGGCTCAAAAAAAATATGCTAGAATAATTAGACATCCATATGAAAAAGTGTTAAAAGTTGGACCTCTACCTCACCCCATACACAAAAATTAACTCAGAGTACATTAGGGACCTAAATATGAGACCTATAGGTATAAAACTCTTAGAATAAAACATAGGAGTAAATCTTTATGACCCTAGGTGATGATTTCTTACATATTATACACCAAAAGCACAAATAACAAAAGAAAAAACAGATATACCAGATTTCATCAAAATTAAAAACTTTTGT
>CAUYQV010153572.1:0-40543 GCA_963574575.1 Galagoides demidoff
TCCAACTCCTGGGCTCAAGCGAGTCTCCTGCCTCCGCCTCCCAAGTAGCTGGGACCACAGGCGCCTGCCACAACGCCCAGCCATTTTTTGGTTGCAGCCATCATTGTTGTTTGGCAGGCCCGGGCTGGGGATTCGAACCCGCCACCTTGGGTGTACGTGGCTGGCGCCTTAGCCGACTGAGCCACAGGCGCCGAGCCAAGTACAATATTCTTTTATCTCCATTTTACAGATGAGAAACTGAGGGACAGAAAAGCTAAGGAGCCTGCCTGAGGTCACACTTAGAGGTTGAATAAACACCCCTCCCCAGCAACGGGTCTCTATAAGTCTGTGCACTCATTCATTGCCTTTCACACCTCGGTAAACTAGATCTAACAATGACTGCACTTCCGAAGCCGATTCACTGGTTTAATGTAACAGGTAATATTGATGACTACATTCTAGACCTTAACAGATCAGACTGAAGTTCATCTACAATAGTCAATCCAATACATTATGTAATTTTAAAAGAAGGATGACAGTCCTGTCGAATCACATTTTCTAACAAGTCACCTAACAGCAATTATCAAACTCCTAAGCTAGCCGGATTAAAAACAAAACCCAACCGGTGGTGGTTTAGAAAAGAAACTGAAAAACGGCCCTACGGACTAAACGTGGGTGTCTCCCCCAGATCCGTACACTGAAACTTAATCCCCAGTGTTGTGATATTAGGAGGAAGGGGGCCTTTGGGAGGCAACTCGATCGGAAAGGTAGAGCCCTGATGAATGAGACCAGTTTTCTTGTAATGAGGGACCCAGTGAGCTCACGCCCTCTTTTCCTGCTCCCTGGACCCAGGGAGAAGTGGGCAGCCTGCAGCTGGGAAGAGGGCTCTGGCCCGAGCCCAGTCACATCGCGTCCTGAGCTCAGTCAGACTTTCAGCCTCACAAACTGTGAGAAAGAAATGCCTGTTGTTTATGAGCTCCCGGTCTGTGGTATATGTTACAGAGGCCGAGCCGACTAAGACAAATGGATTCAATTTTTCATGAGTTCTTTGTTTCTGGTAAACCAGGAGTAATTTGAGAACGCGGTGCTGACTGTGGGATTTTTCCGCCAGGCCATCTCCAGCTCCTGGAAATGTCTGACTCTGGCCATGTGTGTTGGGGAGGACTTTGCTTGCTTCAGAGCCCGTCCTCCCACCTCTTGCAATGACAGAGAGGCCACCAGGGTTCTTCTGAGAAACCCAAACTACATAGCTGAGCTTACTAGCCCTCAAGGGGCCACCCTTTCCCCAAATTGTCCAGAAACCAGGTGCTGTCTCCCATGACTCCCCAGGACACTTCCCTTCCCATCCACTGGAAACACGACCTCGGGGACTGCTTCCCCAGCCTTGTTTCGGGCCCAGAGACCTTACCTCTGCCCTCTCCCTCCGTTTCTGCCGGGTTCTCTTATTCCAGTCTGTACCTATGCAAAACTGTCAGGCACCTCAAGAGAATAAGAAAAAGCCATCAAAGGTCATTTTACATTTTTCAGCTGAGCACTAATTTCTTAAAAGAAAATCCCAACTTTCTGGCCCTCTCACCCCAGAAGCTCCTGACAGGAGAGCCCAGGAGCCGACAAGGTACCTGGCAGCTGCTACCCAGTCTTTGGGACAGAGAAACTCTGGGGACCTCAGGGCCCAAGCAGCTGCAGGGCCACACCCTGACTCCTTTCCACGCCATCCTGGAGGGCTCACCTCTCGCAGCCTGCACCAGGCATCCTGCAGCAGGCTGTAGCAGAAATGAGCCTGAAGCCTCCCCACAAGCTGCTGTGCTCCTGAATGGACTCTCCCTCAGGAGAGGGGAGCACCCCTGCCCCCTGCTCTGCAGTTGTAGGTACAGAAAATGTACAGTAGGCCTCTCATACCCAGGGCTGGCAGCATTACCCAGCACTACCCACCTAGGGATCATTTCCACAAAAGAAGTGTCCCCGAAGCTGACAAATCCCCCATTCTTCCTTGATTGGGTCTCCTCTGGGAAACAACCCAGATTTCCTCCTCTTTCCCACCCACCCTACTCACTCACCTCCATCTCACACCCCCCGCCACCCACCATCACCAACCAGAACAACCGTCCTTGGTGTCAACTAAATCCCTGGGCTAGTCCACCAACTAGTAAACCCTAGTTCTCCCCGGGTTTACCAGACACGTCTTCCTGCAGGGGTGTCTTTGCCCCTTCAGTGTCCTATGTTCTGCCCCTGCTCAGAGAACAGAATGTCGTGCCAAAGACTTTCTCTTAACAGAGAAAGAGTTCACTCCTAAAGAGCCCGGATCCTCCAGGCCCTCGACCGCAGGACACAGGGGTCTCACCTGCATGGTAGACACCTCGCTTCAATTCTCGCTCCTCCCCTCTGAGTGCCAGGGCTCTCTTTTCACCTGCCAGTTGCTGGGGATAAAGGGGCCGTAGTACTAAACTGAGGTGATGTTCTCATTTTCCTCCAGAGATCAGGGCCATCGTCCTTGGTGATCCCAACTGTTCCTCCTCAATGCCTCTTCTTCCTCCCAAGACTAACTTCATCTCAGAGTTCTGAGGAATTCACTTTCTAAGCCAGAGGCCAAGTTCAGCGAGTTCTTGTCAGCCTCTAGCTCCGGACACCGGGTTGGCAGCAAAGGCCTGGGCAGCTGTAGGAAATGAAGTAACTTGGAAAGACATGGCTTGAGGAATGAGACGCAGCCTTCTCCCTGAGTGTCTGCTCCCCCGGCATCTTGGGTTG
The DNA here is from genome assembly GCA_963574575.1 of Galagoides demidoff. Taxonomy (NCBI): domain Eukaryota; kingdom Metazoa; phylum Chordata; class Mammalia; order Primates; family Galagidae; genus Galagoides; species Galagoides demidoff. Next base: position 2,725 of record CAUYQV010153572.1, read on the forward strand.
CCCTTTCCAAATGAACGTCTCATGCAGTAAGTCCACCTGTGTCTTCCCCTCTGGCCCTGACCTTGATAGGAGCCCTCATGGTGTTCCGGCTGGCCCCCCTGCTATCTCCTGCTTCAGCTCCAAGTCAGAATCACCAGCATCTCCTCAGAGGACGCCAGCAGCTGACACCCTCCCCCCTTTTATTCACAAGGGGCCAAGCAGGGTATCCAGACAGAGAAAAACCACAGCAGCTGCCCGGCAGCCAATGTCACTGTCATTCATAAACCAGGCATTTGGGACTCACTCCTCAGCTCCCCCTTGCTGTATTTCCTAAGGAAGAAATTCCAGGATTTCAGACTCTGGGGCCTCTGGCCACTGAACTCAGGGCCATCACTCCATCCTTCACCCGCACCCCCAGGGCACCTGGCAGCTGAACCAAAGCAATAAGCTTCTTATGGGTAGGTCAAATCCGTCCTCGGGCCCCACGCAACAGCCACCATCCCTTCAGTCTGGCTGTGGGTGAGGGTGCCCACCAGACACAATCCTCAACAGCGTCCTCTGGATCAGCGGGGAAACCATGAAGCACAGGTACAAAAAGAAGTGAAGGAAGAAGAAGCCGCCGGCCTCAAACCGAGTCTTGCTTAGGGCTCCAGGAATAGAGAGATGGTCCAGGCTCAAAGGGTCACAGGGGGCTGGCCTTGCTATGGAGGCAGCAGTTGGAATTCACATAAACTCTCTGAGCCTGAGTTTCCTTGTGTAGAGAATGAGGATGTCTCTGAGTGCTCCTCTGGAGTAGACAAAGTAATGGCCCACCAGGACTGTCCATGTCCTTTTCCACAGAACCTGTGAATATGTTATGTTACGTGGTCAGGCGGAATTCAAAGTTGCAGGTACAATTTAGGTTGCTAATAGATTAACCTGGAGATGCAGAGATTATCCTGAGTGATACAGGTGAGCCCGTGGTAACCACGAGGGCCCTTAGAAGCGAGAGAAGGAGGCAGGACAAGTAGAGTCAGTGACAAGTTCAAAGACGATGGCTTTGAAGATGGAGGGAGAGGCCATGGACCGGCAGATGCAGGGGATCTCTGGCAATGAGAAAGGCCAGGAAATGGTTCTGCCCTAGACCCTCATGGAGGAACACAGGCTTGCCAACGCTTTGATTTTAGCCCAGTGAAAGGCAGTCTGAACTTCTGACCTTCAGGACTGTAAGATAATAAATTTGTGTTGTTTTTACCCATTTATTCTGTGGCGATTTGTTGCCACAGCCACGGGGAGCTAAGTCTCCCTCCACCTACACCACGACTTCCGAGGGGCTTCACTCTTCTCACCAGGGCTCCTTCTCCATCTCTGAAGCGTCTCTTCTCCGTCTCTCAGCTCCTTCTCTGTCTCACCATGGTGCCCCAGGACCAGAACCACTACGGAGTCACAGCCCCAGGGCTGGTGCCACCTCATTTCAAATACTTGTATGCTCTAAAGAAAAACTGGACTATAATGTCCTATCTTTACAGAAGGTCTTGCCATTTTAAAATTACTGGTATTCAAAACCAAAACACTTTTTCAGAGTATTCCTCTGTGCCAGGGACTGAGCTGGTCCCTGAGGGTACAAAGACAAATGGACACCATCCCTTTCCCTCAAGGAATTCACTGTCTAGTTGGGAAGAGAAACACAGAAGCAACTTCCTAGAGTCCTTGATGTTTCAGAAGTTAGACCAGAGTTGGATTAACCCAGCCTCTCTCTGTGGAGGCAGCAAGTGGCAAGTTGAGTGATGCTGCCTGGCCAGACATCAGGCCTCGGAGCAGGGCGTCAGGCTTGTTGTGGGAACTACTGTGCGCATGTGTTTGTTGTTTTAGCATAATGAATAATGCTAAACCACGATCTTTTCTTGGTTGGCTTTTCTTAAAATGCTCTTTGTACTTTCCCTTTGTTAGAGGTGGAGGGATTTAGTGCAGTAATAGGGTGCGCTGGAGAAAATCACTGCTTAAGAGCAGAATCAGGAACAATACATCTTTTGCCTTGGGTCCCCTCTCCTTTTCCTGATTCTCAAAATGGCATTTCAAGTTCGTGAATATCATCTTCATGCGGATGGATAGGGCAAACCCAAGCATGAGTTGTTCCTTCGTTTTGGGAGAGGGGTGCAAGAGAGAACCTGGGTACAATTATCATTATTAGGACCTGAAAACAAATAATGTTGCACAGAAGGCTTACTGACGAAGGAAACGGAAGTTTTCCCCCCTCCTGAGGCAAACAGGCATACTTTTTGGATGAAATGTCTAAAACTATAATCTTTTAATGGCATTGAATGTTGCCTGTTTTCCCAATGTGACAGGCATTTTTTGAACCTTGCCAGGTGGACCTCGCCATGCAGAGCAAGCTGCAGCTGCAGTTGTCCATAAACAGTTTCAGAGGTAGAAGCAGGCAGTCCTCCCCAGGTCCGTTCCTTAGCCTAAATTTCTAAACCCACCACCTGAAGAAGTATTGCCAAGACCCCACAAGACAAGGCCCTGGAGGCTTCAAAGATCAGACACTAAAAATTAGTCCTGGTACCTGAAACCCAGGATGTGACTCATCAGTAGTCAGGCTCAGTCCAGAGCCCACACCTTAAATTCATCTGCCCGGAATTCTTGCCTTGAGTCTCTACAATCCTTCTCGTCTTTCTGGGTGGACTTATTGATCCCAGCAGGCAAGGCCTACAGGTCTTTCATGTGGCTGAGGCATAGCCAAGAAAAAATACAAAGCTCTCAAGGCAAGAAATTTTAGAGGAAGTCGGCTTGCAGGTGAACTAAGTAAGTTACTCAATGTGTCCTCATAAAGGCACAATGTTTAGGGAGAGCTTTTGAAAAGCCAGTTGCCAATGTCAATCATTACCACTTAGGAAGAACTGGCAAAAGACACTAATAACATTCATGGGAATAAAAAAATCCCTGTTACTTTCAAGTTTTCAGTGCATCTGTGAAAGCTAATAATGAAAGGTGTTGACATACCTGTCCTGTTTGTTGGACTATATATCTCCTCTTTTCCTTCCCAGTCTCTATCCCTGACCAACCACATTGTTCCCCAATTATTCCCTAGAGGGACAGGGCAGCAGTTCCCCCCACCCTGCTTTTCCCACTGAGCCCAGAGCCCGAAGGCATACAGCCTCAAGGATATGCTTCTCCTGCAGTGATTCTGCCCATCCACTCTGTCTTGGAAGGACCACTGCCCTTGACTCTCAGAGCAGCAAAGATTCTCTCCTTTCCCCTTCACCCCTTTAGGCATGACCCTACAGGGCTCTTCATCTGCTTTAGACATTAAGGGGGTGGTGCTTTAGACATCAAGGGGGTGGTAGATGTGGCACAATTCAATTAGTAATGCACTCAAACATGACAGTCCTAATCATGCCAGGTCCAGATCAACCCCCTAGCATGCTCATACCAGCAGCAACATGCAAACTCATTAGCTACGAACCCATGTAATTCAAAACCATTCTCAAATCCAAGGATCCAAAGAAGTAAAGCACAGAGGCTTGCCCTTGGGTAAAACGTAACCTCTAGCAGAGGCTGGCATCACTCCAGACTGAGAATGGTGTGCAGTAGGATAGGTGGAATCAGCCTGCGGGCAGATGAGCCCTTTCACCTGGCTAGATGTAAACATCCTCATGGGGAAAAGTATGATAGTGTGTTCTTCGAGAAGGAGAGCATCTAAGCAACAGAGAAGGGGCAGGAAACGAGAGTGCTCGCAGCATGTGCAACCATGCAGAAGAACTTTCCAATGGCATGAGAGGGTATGTGTGTAGACCTGAAAAATTGGGATGTACAAAAGATCTTTGGGACCTGACTGTGGTGAGTCTTCTAAAGCTGATCTAAAGAGATAGGACTTTATTCTGTCAGCCACAGAGAGTCACTGAAGGGTTTGGAGGAAAGAGTCAGGTGTCCCTACTGAGTGAGATTTAAGACAAATGACTCCCACAGCGTCATGGAACGGAGAGGTGGATAGAAGGGTCTAAAGGTGGAGAGACTGGAGTGGGCCGAATAGTGACCCCCAAAGTGTCGTGTCCACCCAGAACCTCAGAATGTAACCTTATCTGGAAGACAAGTCCTTGCAGATATTACACTAGGTAAGAGGAGGTCATCCTAGATTAGGGTGGGCTCTAAATCCAATGGCTGGCATCCTTATCAGAAGAGGAGAGGACACATAAAGACACATGAATGGAGACGAGAACTCCACCTGACAACAGAGGCAGACACTGTCACCAGGCAGCTAAAGCCCAAGAGGCTCAGTGTCATTGGCAGCCACCACAAGTTAGGAGAAAGGCATGGAAGGGATTCTCCCTCAGGACCTCCAGAAGGAGCTAACCCTCCTGCCATCTTGGTTTCCAACTTCTGGCCTCCAGAACTGTGAGAGAATAAATTTCTGCTGTTTTAAGCCACCAAGTTTGTGATAATCTGTTACAGCGGCCCTCAGAAACTAGTACAGAGAGCAGGGAAAATGTATTAAAAAGCTATGGAAACAATGCCTGAGACACAAATTAGGGAAGAAAACAATATGGGGAAAGAATAATTAATGAGAATTAATGACTGGGGACAAGCACGCTGTAGGAGCCATCTGTGACTCCAAATTCACAGAGGACGGGGAGCTCCTCTGCTCTGGGGCCAACCTTCTAAGATGTGAATTTCGAGGAAGCTTGAAGGTGCTCCTGGGGCACACAGGCTACAGTTAGGGCTCCCAAACTTGGAATCAGACTGGAAGCAATGCACAGAGATGACCGACAACCTACCCCAAAGACAAGTAACTACTTGCTGAAAACCAAATTCTTGCATTTATTTCTCTTTCCTGCTCCACATTCTTTAGGGAAGAGTATCTCTCTCTCAGTTAGTAGAAATGGTAATTATCACCCAGTACATTATTTAGCAGCATTATCTTTTCTTTTAATATTTCATGAATACTTTTCTCTGTTCTGACTACTACTCTTCAAAATATCCTCTGGTGTCCAACCTGTGGTCCACAGGCCACGTGCGGATTACGAGACAACTGTTTGGCTTATCTGCAGTGTGAGATACCGTGAAAAGTACACACAGAACTTTTTTTTTTTTTTAACACATCAGCTTTTGTTAGTGTCTGTGTATTTAATGTGTGGCCCAAGACAACTCTTCTTCCAATGTGTGGCAAAAGAGAGAAAAGGTTGGACACGCTGCAACTTTTACCTACAAATCTTTCTAATAGCTGAGACTCAAATAACTTGAAATACAAGATGTATAAAAAAGGATTCTGTAAAAAGTTCCATATTAGTAAAAAGTTCCCAGTGTCCACATTAATCAAAAAAAGCCAAAAAGAAGGAGTTAGTTCCCCTTGAGGTCGGCACAACGGAAGCAGGAAATTTTGACTGAAACTCAAAGGGAAGGTGAAAGTGGAAGGGAGATTCTGCCCTTCCGCATCTCCAAGTTCACCTTTCAGGGCTGATTTTTCCAGATCTGGGGTTTATGAATGAGGGAACGTGAACTTCCTGGGCGTCCCTCCCCTCCCCTCTCAGCTAGCACAGAAGCTGACCTTCCACAGTCAGCAGTCATGCTGCCCAGTGTCAGGGAACACAAGGACACTCTGTGACCAACTCAATAAGCAAGAAATCGTATTTTATACCTCCCGCCTCCCAGTTGACACCATAAATCCTTTCTTTTTGGCAATCCTTGTTGTCTCCGTAATTGGGTTTCTGCACCACCAACAACAGAGAGAAGCCCCCGGGAGGGTGCCATTATAACTCCTGTCCTGAAGCCTGTCGGGGGGGGCCCCCCAAGTCTAAAGAGAGGTGGACATTGATCACCTAAGAGCACTCACCACCACTAGCACCTCTTCCAGAACCCCTCCCAGTGCACCAGGAAGCTATCAGAAAAAGAGCCTGTGGGATTATCTCTTCAAGGGGTAAAAATTAAATAAAAATCCCGCCTTAAAGCTTATGTGCCAATTGTCCCTGGACCTTGCCCCGACCACATGGGTTCTGGATCTTCTGTGGTCCTCATGCTTCTCACAACCAGAGGCTCTCCCCTGCTTCCACCTAGGGGTTTCTGAATGGGAAAGGTCTTGTCCCTGGGCAGAAGTTTTTAATTTAATCACATCCCATTAATTTATTGTTGTTACCAAGATCGCTATTGAGGTCTTCTTCATAAATTCTTTCTCTAGGCCAATATCTAGAAGAGGGTTTTCTAACATTTCCCTCTAGAATTCTTATGGTTTTATGCTTTACATTTAAGTCTTTTATCCATCTTGAATTCATTCCCTTGAATTCTCCCATTCCCAGAGATGGATTCTGGTTCATTCTTCCGTGCATGGCTATCCAGTTCTCCCAGCACCATTTATTGAATAGGGCTTTTCCCCAGTGTATATTGTCTGCTTTGTCAAAGACCAGTTGGCTGCATGTGGCTGGTCTTACATCTGGGTTCTCTGTTCTGTTCCCTTGGTCTGTGCCAATACCATGCTGCTTTGGTTACTATAGTCTTGTAGCATACAGGCAGTCCCCGAGTTACAAACATCTAACTGCCATATAACTCCCACTTACAAACGGGATCATTACAGATAATAGGTAAAGGTACCTGTACCAACTTACATACAAATCCAACTTAAGGACAAACCTACAGAATACATCTGGTCATAACCTCGGGGCTGCCTGGACTTTGAAATCTGGTAATGCGATGCTGCCTGATTTGTTCTTCTTGCTTAAGATTGTTTTGCCTAGTCAGACTCTTTTCTGGTTCCAAAACAAAGTACAGAATTATTTTTTCTAGATTATGAAATATGACTTTGGTATTTTGACGGGATTGTGTCGAATCTATACATCACTTTGGGTAGTAGGAAGGCTACTAAGAAAGGTTTGAGATGAACTGTGTCGGGATCCATTATGTAACTTCGAGGAAATACAGTCAGCAGAGGTGTCCTTTCCGAGTCGCCCGTGCACGTTTCAACCGGCTCAGCCTCTGGGCGCTGCCGGGAGGGCTCCATCTGTTTCCGTTCTCGCACAACTCAGCATCAGCTATGGGAAGAGAGCACTTGCTCATCATGATTTGCTATGATTTAAAAAGTGGGTTGAACAAGTCTCAAAACCTTGAGCGTTTGCAGTGGGCTTTACTTCCTTCCCTGCAACAAGTTTTTGGTAGTCCCAAGAATTTAGAAGACGCTGAACTTCACTGAAAGATGATAAGCGGGTGTCTGGTGACCACAGTGTCTGAGAAAAACCTCATTCATCACTGTAGAAAAAAATGGTTGGAGAAACTAATTCAGTGACATTAAGGGACATTGAAGTGGCACTACAGATTGGATCATCAGCAGTGTCCAAATACTGCATGATTATCTTCTAGTCAGGAAAGCTTCATCCTGCTGGGTGGCTCACACTTTGACAGATGAGCAAAAGCACGTCCATGTTTTGAACGATGGGAGAAATGCTGGTCCGATTCTACAGAAGCAAGTCTGGACATGTTTCTGACACTGGGACTGGACAGGAAACCTGGATTTACCAGTGTGATCTAGAGAATAAGCGACAGTCCACAGTGCGCATTTTTACTGATGAAGCAACACAATTGAAGCCTCCATGAAACATGGCAAAGAAAATGGCAGCAACTTTCTTCTCCAAAAGCACTCATGTTGCAACTATTCCTCTAGAGGAACAAAGGACTGTCACTGCTCAGTGGTACACAACAGTACACCTACCAAAAGTTTGGGGGAAGCTTCAAGAATGGTGGCCAAGGACAGGACTGCAGGTGCAGGACCTTGCACCATGACAATGTGTCTGCCCACACGGCCAACATCACCATTCAGTTCCTGGAGTCCACAGAGGTTTAAACTGACGACTAATGCACTTTACAGTTCTGATCTGGCCCCATGTGATTATTTCCTGTTCCCTTCAGTAAAAAAAATCTCATATATGGGAAAAGGTTCTCCAGCCCTGAAGAAGCCGTTCACCCTATGAAAGCAAGTTTATATAGCACTTGAAGAAAATGAGTGGAAAGACTGTTTTCAAAAACGGTTTTTCAAGAATGCAAAAGTGCATAGAATGTCACAATTGTTTTCAGAAAATACAGTAATCACAATGATTTTATGTTTCTTAATGTTTGTGTATCCCAAAACTTTGATAGAGTTTTCGCATGGACATTTTAACCATGTTCATTCCACTAGTCTATGAGCATGGCGTGCTTTTCCATTTGTATTATCTGCGATTTCTTTCCCTGGTGATTCAGAGTGCTCTTTGTAGAGATTTTTCACCTGGTGGGTGAAGTAGATTCGTAGGTACTTTGTTTTCTTTGCAGCTACTGTGAATGGTATTAAGTCTTTGATTTGACTCTCAGTTTGACTGTTGGTATATAGAAATGTCACTGATTTGTGTATGTTGGTTTATAGGAATGCTACTAATTTATGTACATTGATTTTGTAACCTAAGACTTTCCTGAATTTATCAATTCCAGCAGTCTCTTGGTGGGTGATTTGGGGGAGATTTCTAGATATAAGATAACATCATCAGTAAAAAGCAAAAGTTTGACCCCCACTTTCCCAATTGGAGACCCTTATTTCTTTCTCTTGCCTGACTGCTCTGGCTAGAACTTCCAGTACTATGTTGAATACAAGGGCTGACAGTGGGCGTCTTTGCCCATCAGAATGATCTTGGCTGTGAGTTTTTCATATATGGTTTTTATAATTTTGAAATATGCTGGGGTTTGGGCTCACTGAGAATGCAGTGAGTATGGCTCAGATTACCTTAACATGGCTCCCAAGTTAAGCTGCCCTCCCTGGTCTCTTAGTTTCCCCCAAGATGCCACTTGCATCTCCTAAGATGCAGCTCACAGGAGGGTTAGATGCAATGCATGTGCTTTTCACCCACTAAGTTGGCACCATTTGAGGAAGTGAGTGAGTTTTAACAACATGGTGGAAAGCTAGTCAGGGCAGGAATATCAAATGAAACATTTTCTTGAAAGTAAAATCTGATGTTGAAAGTTTTTTTTCTTTTTAATAGATAAGAATTCTTATTGAAGCTTTATTTGCCATAGTGAGAATTTGGAGATAATATAAATCTTTATCACTGGGGCTAATCATTTGCCCAATTAGTAGAATAAGGCAATGGCTAAGAGTAGGATTTCTTGACTAAATCTCCACTCTAGAACTTTTTGTGTTTTTAATGCACCCTACCTTTTGACCCAGAAACCCTGCTTCCAAAAATTTATGCTAACAAGATAAAGTATGTTTGCAAAGATTTAGCAAGAAGGATGTTCATCATATCCATCCATATAATAGCAAAATAAAACTGAGCAGCATCTAAATATTCCACTGGAAAAGTTATATAAACTTTGCAACACCCATGCAATGTAATATCTTACACCAAATCTATTGTTTGTAAGGTAACATCAGTTGCCTCTAGGGAGAGGAACTGAGTGGCTCAGAGGCAGGGGAAAAAAGGCAACTTGTCACCAAATGTTCTTTTAGACATGTTTGTATTTCAACCCCTTTGAATCTCAGCTATTAGAAAGACAGGTGGAAAAAAGTTTAGTGGACATTTTGGATAAAGAGCGTCCGGGACAGAGAAAAGAATTCAAAGAATAGTAAGTTAAAAAGACGTGTTGCACAATAATTTACTAAGTGGTGCCATTTCTGCTAAAAAACAAACCCAAAGGTCTGGAATGAAATTACTCCAAGTTGTAATGGGTATGTTTCTAAGGGATGGAATTTCATTTTCTTCCTACTTATACATATTTTTCTAATTTTTATGTAGTATCTAAAAACGTGGAATAATAAACACTCCATTAAATTCTTTAAAAATGCTCTAAGCACCAATCTCGCCCTTTGCACTTTTCTCTCTTTCCTATTTTGAATGAACTTCTCTGCAAGGAGTAGAGATTATCTTCCACTTCCTCACCTCCCACCCTACCCAACTATACCCCCAAACACTACTTCATCCATCTGCTAACTTCTGTCTCCCGCACCACACCCTCTTCCCCTCTCCCCCAAAGTAGATCTGGCAAATGACCCACCACGCCTCCACACTCCATGCCCCCATTGCCAAATCCACCTATGTTTTCAGCCCTCCTTTCTCTGGCCTCTGTGCTCTATTTGGTGGATTTAGCAGACATTAATTTAGCACCTAATATGCATCAGACATAGCTTTAAGCATCTTAAGGAGACAGCAGCCCTTGATGCTGGTCACTGCCAGTTCATAGGCTGGGTGAGGAGAGGAAAGTAGGGGTGACAGCCCCCCCATATACAGGAGCATTTGCTCCTGATTCCCCACCAAGCTCCCCACCTCTTCTGCCCCAGCTGTGTCGTCTCTCCTGCCCCTTATACATCTGCCCTCACCCACTGTTCCCTTCACCCTCACTGCCTGTGTCCTTGACTCTGATTTTGGAAGCCCATGAATACAACAGGCACCGTCACTTCCACCTCCCCTGACCCCACAGACACCACGTGTCACTATCACCCCCACCTCCCAACTCTGTTTCTTACTTGCTGGCAGCTTCCCAGGGCTATGTGGCGCAAGAAGCCTGCTCCCTCCTCCACTCCAACCCTCCTGCCCCTCCCACACCCTCACTGAGGCTCTTCATCTCTGGCCTGGTCCACTGAAGTGGCTTCCTCTCCAGGACCAACTCGCGGCCTTGCTTAGGTCTGTAATCTACAGACTGCAGCCAGCAGGCTCCATCAAAAATGCCCATAATACCCTGCTGCTCACCAGAGTCTATAAAATTATATCCAGAGTGCAACAAGGACCTCATTCCCTCTGTAAACCCAGCCCCTACTTGTTTCCTTGATGAGCAGTGCCCCAACTAGATCATACCTCTATGCCTTCCCCAGGCTGGGCTCCCTGCCCACATGCCAAGGCCACCTCTGGATTCCCCCAGGATCCACTTTGGGCCTGGCTAAAAATCCTTTCTTCATCATAGTTCAGCTCAGGCTGTCCCTGCTCCAGAACCTTCTTGGGAGCAGAGTTCCTGACTGGGTGGCCTTCCTCTGAGATCCTGTCACAACCAGAGCAGAGCTCTCACTTCGTCATATTGAAGCTACTAAGATACTTGTGGTTTTCTTCCGAATGAACTATCAGTCCCACTAAGACAACCATTCTGATTAATCAGTCCCTGGAGCTCCAGCTCTCAACACAATGCCTGGCCAGTGTCCTGAGGAAGTCAGCCTGGTTGGCGGTGCTATCTCCCAGGTCCAAGGCGTGGGGGCCTGAGTGGAGGCCACCTATAGTTTCTGCTGACCGTGTAGTAGCGGAGCTGCCCAGGACTGCTCCAGTGTGTCCCTTGCCTATGGTTCAGCCAACCCCTGAAAGGACACAGACCAGACTCCGCTTCCTCTTCATAGATACAGAGTTGGTCTGCAAGGCCTTGGCCCAGAAGAGTGAGGCCCTGGGCCCTCTGGCAGATCCCCCCAAGACACCCAAACCTAATGTGGGGGCCTACAGAGCAGAGCACCAGCAGGGCTCTGTATCCTATACCTCAATGATAAGGGCCTTAAACCACAGGCTTTAAGTCTTAGCTCCACATGAGGTTCTACCCAGCCATTGTTTTTTTAAAAGCAGAGCTTTTTCCCATCTCTGCCATGCCCTCTCGGGTGTTGACAAGAAAATAGGTGATGACACTGGGGAGCCTGGAGGTGTCCCCGGTGGGGACAGCCTCTTCTACAGCCACCCGTTCAGCCCCTTCATCACCCCCTGACAATCACCAGGACAACAGAGCCCAGCATCCCTGGGAGGCTGAGCTGGGTGCTGCCAGAGGCCTAGCTGCTTGGGAGGGGTGACACAGACACTTCAATCCCCATAGAGCCCTGCCCCAACTCTGTAGGCTGCCTGCACTTGGCCACCTGCCTGGAAGGACACAAGAACCATGGCAAAGAATGGGTGAGACCAGGGAGGAGGAGAAGGGCCATAGGAGGGCCAAATTCCCCCAACCATGCCCCCAGCACTGAGCCTGCCTAGGCTCCCATATCAAGTTTTTCTTCACCTAAGACAGAGAGAGCTCCTGGGAAATGAGAAAGTGGTGACCAGAGCGTCTACCATGCTGCTGGGACTGCCCCAAAACCCATGTTGGGAATTAAGTTGTTAAATTAAGTCATCAGATATTCACTGGGCATTTCCAGTGCACTAGCTGCTAGGTCCTCACAGAAAGATCTGATCCCTGTCCTCAGGTCCTAAGAGTCCACCTGGTTGTAGAACAGGGCTACCAACTCCCAAGAATTCTAAGGAAGGAAAATTCCGATGGCAGTTGAAGGTAACAGCCAAGCAGTGAAGCCCTTGGACAGTGGAGTCACTGTCCTGGGAGCAGCACAGATGAGGAGCAGGCATTATCAGGGACTGCTAGGGGATCCTAGGGGAGGGAAGAGATCAGCAGAGGTCAGGGCTGAGGGCCTGCAAGGAAGAAAGGGGCAAAGTCAGGAAGGAGGAAGCACAACCGCCCAACGGCCTTCGAGGCAAATTCTGCCTACTTGTGCGTCAGTTTAGGGACCTGCTCAGTACTGAAAACTCACAGCCTCTCAACCCACCCACACTTTCTCATCCCAAAAGAAGTCACAGCTGCCTCTGGTACAATAGATGGGGACTGCAGTCAAGATCAAGTTCATGCCAAACCCACACCTTTTTATAGAAGCAAATCAGAAATGGCAAGTTCAAAGGAACTGGCCAGTGGGAAGACTGAAGAGGGGGCGTGTAGAAGAGATGTTTGCACACAGGCCTGTGACTATGTGTCCATCCATCTGTGTCCATGCTGACAGCATACTAAAACCCAAAGACCCTGCCACGTGGTCTCTAGTCAGGACCTCAGTGTCTCACTATTGCTTTACAGTGCCCCTAGGCTAAAAGAATTGTTAATAGAGAAAATGACTCAATAGTAGAGTGTCTGACAAATGTTCCTGTGTGTTTGCTTGGGTGTCCCTGGGCGCCTTGGCACAGAATTTGGGAACCATGAACACAACAGATTAGGACATAGTTCAGTCCTTCAGCAGTTAGCTACCTACTACCACAGTGAGAGGTGGCAGGCATGTTCGTCATGAATTGAGGACAAGAAAAAATTATAAGAATAAAATGTATGTTCAAATTGTCAATATGGCTTCTGACTCCATTGTTTTATATCTCTATTATTAACCCTCCTTCTTGGAAATCTTTGTCCATAAGGAATAGTTCAGATGACTTGGGTCCATACTATGAAAGCTGAAGTGTCTAGAAGGGTGCTTCCTAGGGTTTCAACATTCCCCCTCAACACAAAAGTTTAATCTGCAAAATGCACACCATCTTGAAGCAACAACAGCAGTGACATTCAGTTTCAAACAGTTATACCCAATCTCATCCTGGCCATCATTGTCCTCTATTCCAGGTCTCCGTTTCTATGCTTTCCCAGTGACAAGTTCGGAGGCCTATAGAGGTCAGAGGCCCTTGTTTCAGGCCTTCTCAGGTCCCCTCACTGTGCTGGCCAAGGACAGGGTGCTTAGCCAGTGAAAGTGGAAACTGATGAGAAATGGCCTCTCCCAGGTAGTCACTGCTGCCTACGGGTGTCCTCAGAGGCAATGACAGTGATAACCATGAAATACAGATAACCTTTGCTCTCTCCCATAATAAGCTTGGGAATGAATCCCTGAGTCAAGATCATTTCTTCTTCTCATTCCCAAATGGGAATAAGCTAAAGTTCTAGTTGGTTGAGTCCCAGGTCTGATAAATAGCCAAAGAGTCTCAACTTAGCCCTAGACCTGGTGCCGAAATATACATTTATCCTTTTTAATCCAGCTAATCTTTCTGCTCTCTTCATGTTCTGAAAGCCAGGGACATGTGGCCAGCCCTGGGCTGGGGAGCTGGAAGGGATGAGGGAACAAGCAAGGGAGGGGCAGGGGCGGCTCATTAGCAGTCGAAAGGGTAAGAGAGACTTTGAAAGAAGCAAAGAATAGTGAATGCTTCACAAGGTGGAGCTTCCAGGTAACCCGAGATTCCCAATTTCAGTTATTTCTGCAAGCAGGCCACATCAGGTGACAGACCACTGGGAATGGCCTACTGCCTGGCTTCCAGTGATTAGCAAGCAGAAATAATTCCAGAATCTTTGGTAAAAAATATCCCTCTGGTTCAATTAAGCATGCAGTATAGTCAAGGCAGCGTGTTACATATTCTGTAATTTTTCTTTAGTAAAAAGTGCCATCTCTCCGTGCAGCAGCCCTGCCACTTGATTGAGGAATGGCCCAAACCCTGAGTCCTAAACCAAACATGGTCACCAAGAGGAAACCCCCACCACCCCCACAACACACACACATTCATATTCTTTCCTTCTCTCAGCATTCTAGATGCTATTCTCCAATTCTCAGTGATCTGTGAAGCATCCCTGCGCTGAACAATGAATGTCTTGCCCCCAGGGCTCTAGTGGTCTGCCAGCGAGAGGCTCCCCAACCCTGAGCCCTCCCCTCTCTTCGAGGGGCTCTTGAATTTCATGCTTTATTGAGTACCAGCGCCCAACCTGCTCACCCCCTGAGCTCAAATCATCAGCATGTCCCAGAAAGCCACTGCCATCTGCTGCCCTGTCTTCCCGTTCTGTCTCAGCCCTATCCAGTTCTCTCAAGTTCCGCTGGGCTCTCTTTCCCGTCAACACATCTCAGCAGCTGACACGAGACCCCAAAGCAAACAAAAGCTACATCACTTAAATAGCTAGAGATATGCCTTGGGCCCTCTAAAGGAGATTTCCTATAATAGTCCTATCCACCCAGGGCCTGAAGAGATGGTCCCCTAATGTCAGGACGGGGCCAAAAACCCATCAGGCCAAAAGAAGCCCCACGCCTCAGTCCTGACTTTTCCCCACTGGGGCTTAGTCTTTCTGGCTCCTCCAGGGCCAGCTGGGCCCAGCGTTGATGCTCACATCCAGGCTAAAGTTTTGCTTCAAACTTTGGGGGCCACAAAACCCACAGTAAGAAATAAATTTAATAAACTTTCCCCACACCACTCAGCACAGACTCTTAAATATGGGTATAGATATACACTTGGATAGAGGGACATACAGCTGAAAGAATGCTGACCTTTTTTTCTTAGGGATATCCGGAGGTTTTTGCCTTTAATCTATTGTTTTATTATATAATGCTGGCTGTAAACCACTAAATTGATTTCACAACCCACTAATGGTTTGCAACCCACACTATGAAAATCTCTGCTGTTTGAGACAGGTGGTGTGTTTTATTCGGCCTTGCACCCTAATAGCCTTTTAGTCTCAAGGGATACAGAAGAAATTTCCCAATCAGAACTGATCCAAGAGGCTCCTCTCCACTCTGTGACCTCCCTGCAAAGGCTTCCCGGGGTCTGGCTTGTCTACTGCATAGGGAGTTTCTGTTCCTAGCAAAGCCTCCTGGAGGGTAGGTTGGGCATGGGCAGGCCTCAGACACATCCCTCTCCGTAGCCGTCTTCTCTGAAGCTCATTCCTGCTCCTCCTCAGCCACCTCTTCTCTCTGCACAGCATTTACAAGATTGAGAGGTGAATGGCAACTGAGCCCGAAGTGCCCACAGTAGCTCTTGTGGGAATGGAATGGTCAGGGAGAAGCTGGCATGCATGTAAAGGAGGAAGGGAGGGGAGGGGAGGGTCCTGCCCCCAGCTGGGAGCTGGTATGATCCTTGTCCTCAGGACGAGGGCTGGTTGGCACCACAGCCTGCGCAGACCTGGTGGCCTTTGCCCACTTCTCCCCTCACCAGGCAAAGGACCCTCATCCTTCAGATCTCACACTCCCTTTCTCCACCTGCAAAACCCTTTCCCTAGCGGGGACTATCCCTGATCTCAGGAATCCAGGAGAGGGTGAGTTATCACCCACACCGCTAAATGCCTGGGGTCTGGGGTCATCTAACTGCACTAAGTTCCAGTTTGAGGAGGATGAAACCCTGGGAATCATTTGACAGCGTTGATTAGTTTTGGCCAAAGAAATTTCCCTTCTTCTGGCCCTCCCCACATCGTCACTGCCCACTGTGGGAAAGTGGGAGGGGACAAGGGGCTGCTGGCACCTGTGTGTATCTGCATTCATGTTCTTTCTTGTACCCCTTTCTAGATGGTAAGGGTCACTCTGTGTTGGTTTGTGACTTTCATGCAACTTGGATGGTATTTGTTGTGTCCTTGACACGATTTCTAGCCCCATCTGCTTCCCTACTGACCTGCAGCTGGGTTATCTGGCCCCTTGTCTCACCTGGAAGCTGGGGGTAGTGCCACCAATGCTCTCTGCACAGTGACAGCAATTCCCACTCAGGCAGCTCTGGAGCTGTGTTTATATTCTCTGCCAATAGTTCAGAGTTTCCGCTGTCTCTCAAGAATACCAGGGGCCATCTCTCAACTCTCTTCTTTCCTTAGTCTCTCCCCACTCTTTTCATCTCAGCCCAGATATCTTCCAGTCCAAACATGACATTGATGTTGAGTACGCAGCTCTCCAGATGAACATTATGATTCCCCTAGACCTATTCCTGAGAGATGAGGGAGAATATTCAACCCACAAGTCAGCAGCAAGCAGAGTCTCCAAGGCCCTCATTCAAAGCCAAGGCTTCAGAGGACCATAAAACGCAATCCGTGCCCTCAAGGAATTTACAGTGTCTTTGGAGAGAAAGATGCGCAAATAAAGGCAACCAAAGGAGGCAGCGAGAGGAAGAGAAACCCATTTGCAAGATCCCTGAAGGATGCCAGGGAGGAGTGCCCTTGGCCTAAGTCCAGGGCAGAGGCTGTCCACTATGCAGGGGGAGGGGTTTCAGCTGGAATCAAACAGGAATTCTACTCTCCCAATGGGGAGCGACTTACACAGCTGGTGTGGGAGGGTGGACACAGAGTGCTCGGAGACAGTGGAGGAAACTTTAGGACAAGGTCTAGAAGGAGTCTGCAGAAGAGGGAGAGACAGAGCAAGAGAGGGGGGTGAGGGCTGTGAGGGTCTGGTCTTCCAAATCAAGTTAGAGAGTTTGGACTTTAATCTGTGGGCAGTGGGAAGCTGGCAAACGCTTTGTGAACTGGAGAGGAGCAGGTGCCCAGCAGCACAGAGGAGAATCAACTGTCAGCGATGTATAGGAAGGACGGGAAGGGTTGAGCCTGGAGACAGGGAGACGGGCAGGAAACCGTGCAGACGCCCGGCCACTGGGCTCTTGACTGACCTAAAGACTGGGGCCATGCAAGTGTGGGGACAGCACTATCAGGGGACTGAGGGACGGGCTTAGAGTGATGTGTTGACAGAGTGTGCTGGGGCCAGGGGCCACACCCAGGTTTCTGGTTTGGGAGTACTGGACACCACGACACAAGGAGAGATCAGCCACTGATTGACTGCACAGTCAAAAGAGTTGATGGGCAGGAGCCCCCGCGCTGGGGTTACTTGAAAAGGCTTTATCCATAAAGTAATGGCATAGAAATCTTACCCATGCAAGGGATGGATCAGCTCACTGACTGATTGTCCCTCTCTCCCCTGCCCTTCCTCATCTCCTCAGGCATCAGGGAAGCTGTTCCTGGGGCCTGGGTATCATCCTGACCTGAGCAATACTGAAGCCAAACTCCCACCTGCCAGGCCACCCAGGCAGACATGGGACCACACCTTCATATAGCAGGGCCTGGCAGTCATCAGAGGACAGCTGGTGTGCTTCCCAGAGCTTCACAGGGCACTAAACTGATGCATCCTTGGGACAATAATGCCATTTCCCAGTGGCATGGCCAGGATCCCCACTGGGTCACTTCCTTGTGGCTCAGGCCTTCCTTCTTGACCAGTAGGATTTGGAGGGTGATAGGGATCTCTGCAGAACAGTGTGTTAGGCCCAGGCACCAGGCTGGTCCTATTCCCCCAAGGTCTGATTATCTATATGCTTTCACTCCGCACCATGCCTATTTTTGCTCAGAAACCAAGGAACTTCTCCTGGTGTCCTGGGGCCTGGGAGACCCCCTTCCTTCCTTCCTTTCTGGTCACCTGCCCCAGTCAGTCTGGACAAGGAAGGCATAGAAAGAAACGTCACAGTCTAAAACAACCACAGACATGGCCCACCCCGGGGGAGTGATGATGGGGGGGTGTTATTCCTACAGGCGTATTTGCAGCATCCTTTGAGCCCCTGCCACTCTGAGAAGCCCAATGACTCAAAAAAAATAATGGCCTCTGACAGCCCCAGACACGACCTTGACAGCTATCATGGTCAGGATTTCTGTCCCTCCCCTTCTTCCTGCCTGGGTCTCCAACCTTTGATACTCTCTCTCCCACCTCACCTTTGCAGCCTGGGGCTAACAGGTGGTTCTGTACCTGAAATTTTAGGCATACTCATGTCCACTTCAATCTCCTGTGAATTCATAAAGATAACGTTATGGGTAAGCAGACAGCATCCTTGTCCTCAGTAAACTAAAGACATATGAAGAAATAATCAACAGAATTCACATCTGTGATTCTGAGAAGTGTTGGAAGGAAAATGCCCAGGGTGATCTGAGAACAGCGAAGGTTAAACTAGAGACAGGAACTAGAAAAGTTGGTTAATGATGGTTTCTTCCCAGCTCCCTTCCAAAACACGAGATGAAAGGGCCCTCCTGCAGGTGGCTTTCAGGTTTAATTCAGCCAGAAGCAGCCTTTAGGGTTTGAATGGTTACTAGGGCTTCCTGTGACCCAAGACCTCCTTGACAAGCCAGATCCACGGGTCCCAGGCTAAAGAGAAACAAGGCAACTGTGTGACAACCGTGATTTTTATCCCCTTTTTGGCCCTTCTCTGTTCTATGTTTCGATGGCTTGTTTTCGAAAAGGCCTAGATGATTTTGCCTCTATTATCAGAAATGGGAAATTTATTCACATTTTACCTGTCCCTGGGTCTTCTTCCCTGTCCTTCCTCCCCAAGGAAGGAGGATGCCCAGGAATCTCCTCCAGAGAGCTAAGCTGGTGTCCAATTCACAGCATGTATACACTCTTACCTGTGGCTGTACAACTGAAATTAACCCAACCTAACCATGGGTTAGTTAACTCACAAGAGGAAGGAGATGATCCCTAAGATGGCTGTCAATAGGCATCTTCCCCCAGCCCACCCTCGGTTGAATCCATGGGAGACTACCTGGACCGTGGTCAGCTCAGCTCTCAGAGTGCACTAAGCTAACATGTCTGGACACTGTGCTCGCTCCTTGCCACACACCCTTTCTCCAGTGAGAGTCCTTTACAAGTACCTCCTTTGACCAGAAGGTGTGGCTGCTGGGAATTTGATACAACAAGGCCCACTTTGGTTTGCCTTTCTCTGGCTCATTTGGGTCCTCGGTGAGGATTGTGTGGGCTCTCGAGTGTTACGGGGAAAGAGAGCTCAATTCTGACAGGTTGTCCCCCGCCACCCGGTCTCGCTGCCACGTGGTGTTGCTGTTGAACACCGACCCTGTGCAGTTCTCGGACTTGGTCTCCCGGCAGTGCAGATTTCCCTGCTGGCCCCTGGGCACGCTGCAGCTTCCGCAAGGGAGGATGGGCCCCTATCCACGGCACTAAGTTCAGTCTAGGGCGCTCTATCCTTGGGCACACACTCACAATCACTACTCCCCAGGCACATCCAGTATGCCTGCGGAGCTGGGTCAGGAATTGCCTCCAGTTCCCCCTCCACCACACTCTGTACTAGAATCCCACCTTCCCCCAACTCACATCCTCTTTGCACCTTCCTTATAATGAGCCTGGGTCAGCAGGCTCTTCTCAAGGCATCATTTTGTGCCTTAATTTGGCCCACCCTTATTTAATCCCAAGACTTTTGGATGCCAGGAGCTAGGGTTTAGGGTCGTTCCTAGAAGACCCTAGCCTCTATGCAAACAGGCCCCCACCTCCTCAGATCATTAGTTTTGCATTCCAGAGATTCAGGGCAAATGGAGAGAAGGGTCTAGAATACTCCAAATCCATTTTTTAAGTCCTTACTCTGTTTCTGCATATCTAAACGGGATTCTCAAGTGGAATTTTTAAGACCCTTCAATGATCTTTTATTTACTGTGTATATCCTGCTAAAAAGTTAATTATCTAAACCTAATGTACGCCAACATTCAAAGATTTTTCAGGGTTGTTTTTTTTTTGCACATGCACTGGAGCCTTTCTATTTAGAACTAGAAAAAAAAAAATTCCCATGAGCTGTTTCTTCTAGAAACAGATTATTAATTGAAACAGAAAAGCCCTCAACCCTCTTATTCATAAATAGTACTGGTAATGTTCAATGTGGTATATAGTATCTAATACAAATCTGATAAAAAAAAAAAAAACTAACGTCATTTCTACTCTGCTACCATTATCATAGATGGTGTCACATTTGTCTTTTTCAAATGTTCGCAGTATTAGAATGATTAGAAATGTAAATATTCCAAGGTATGGTGGCCACATGTTGCTTTGTGCCAAACCTTGGGTGGCAATCTGCAGGAGCTCCCTAAAGGCAGGACTTCTCTTGCTGCCTAACCGGTAGTTGGTTCTTGTAATTAAACCCTTTGTAACTGGTTTCAAAGAACTGCCAAGTTCTTCCTGACCCTAACCAAAAAAAAAGAAATATTCCAGGTCGACAGGCTATGTCTTGTCTCATCATCAAATTGTTATTATAAACTTCTCTTTACTATAAAAACATCTCAGGTAAAATAAACCCTTGATGGAAGACCAGAGTTTGTCCATCAGACCTAAGGGAAGGAGTAGTACTGTGGAGAGAGACGGGTGGCGAGCAGGGAAATTATAATGCTTTTGTTTTTTATTACCTATAGTTTCATATTTGATCTTTTTACTATTAAGCAGTTATCTTCATGTTTTACTTGTATAATTCTGGATTTTTCTTAACTTTCGATAAATGCCATTTCTTTCTTGATTAAAGCCAAGTATGGCTGCCTTGGTCTAATGCTATAGCCAAGAACCGAGGATCTAAGCGTCGTGGTCTAGAGACAATTGGCCTACTGTTCATCGCCCCCAAGGAGAAATGTTTCAGGAATAATATCAGGCTGTAGCTTGTATTGAGTTTTGACTTCGTGAAGAAATGCTTTAAGTGGTGCTGAGATCAATTCAGACAGATCGCTGTACTGATGCAGGTAGGAAGCTTGCTTGCACTTTAACAACAAAACAAAGCACAAAGAAACTGTCTTCTAGCAAATAAGAGTTTCTAGTGCAGGTAAATAGGAGCAATAGTCTGGCATTGATCCGTGTTTGTGATTTAGAACCACTTTTGGGTGAGCCGAATATAACCTAGGTCCCTGCTCTATAGAAAGGCAGGGGTAGGTAAGCTCTCCTCCTGATTTAACATGATTTCATTGCTACAAATTAGAAATACCTTGATAGACAACTGGCTCTACTTCCAATGAGCTATTTCAAATTCTGCCCCCATAATTTGACTACCAGCTCTGTATAACATGTCAACATTTTTGATGGGGTGACATTTTGAAAATACATGTTTCTTGAAGGATACCAGAAACTACTTTGTTCAAAGCTAATTGAGCATTTTATAATTATTTTCAGAAATACGTTTGTAGGCGAAAGGGACGTCTGGTTATACCTGTTTTCAGAATGATACCAGTTAAAAGAAAAGGCACAGTCAACAAACGAGATACTGCATTTGGTTTGGAAGAATCAAATACAAAATTTTAAATGTAGATTGAGATTTAACCACACATCACAGTTTCCGAAATAGATCAAAGCTGCTTTCATGGTATGGTTTTTTAAATTGTGTGAATTTGTGCACCAAAAAAACTGGCATGTTTTTGTAATTTTTGTGTTTTGTTCCCTAAATGATGAAAGAGAATGATCATGCACATTTCACATCTCCATAAATAACACACCACAGCAAAGGAAGGCTTTTGTTCCCAACTCTCTGACACACATGTTCATTTTCTTTTCTTTTCTTTTTTTTTTTTTTTTTGAAACAGTCTCACTCTGTCACCCTGGGTAGAGTGTCATGGCATCATAGCTCACAGTAACCTCAAACTGTGGACTCAAATGATCCTCTTGCCTAAGCCTCCCAAGTAGCTGGGACTACCCACCCCCAGGCCCTGCTAGTTTTCTTATTTTTAGTAGAGATGAGGGTCTGCTCTTGCTCAGGCTGGTCTCTGAGCTCAGGCGGTGCACTCACCTTGGCCTCCCAAGATACTAGGATTACAGGCATGAGCCACCCCAACCAGTAGATGTTCATTTTCTTTTTGAACACCAGTTTTTGAGATTCTAGAGACCTCTTGATATAAGAATACTCCAAAGCATTCTTCGAACTAAGGATTTGGAAAGATGAGTATAACTTAGAGATCAGGCAAGGATTATCCCGCAGCAAATCTGTAGAATGATTTTCATGTCTGGGCTCTACATTAACTTGTAATCCGACATCAGGATTCCCTTTCTTTTTTTTTTTTGCAGTTTTTGGCTGGGGCAGGGTTTGAACGCACCACCTCCAGTATATGGGGCCGGCGCCCTACTCCTTTGAGCCACAGGCACTACCCTTCGCTTCCTATTTTTAAGTAACAAATCCATTATGGGTCTAAAGCAAATAACAGAGGACTAAGGAAGGCATTGGAGTTGCTCAGTGGTCAGAAAGCATCGTGGAGCTGGCAGTGATGGACTGAAAACTGAGCCACTGGTTCCTAAACTATCTAAGCTGAACCTGGTTCCTAACCCTGCTCAGAGTGCCCCCATCTACCCTACGGATTTGAGCAATGCATGCATAGAGCATCCATGCTTTTCTATAAAGGAGAATGATTCAAAATATCTACTTAAGATTTTTTAAATTAGATTATTTACCTCCATTAATTCTGCCACTTGCTTCTGAGGGTTTATAAATCTAGAGCTGAGAAATGTGCCCTAGAGTCCCCAATGAAAGACACTATAGTAAGGACTTTGACAAGTTTCAAAGGGTTTGTTTGGAGTTGGGTTTTATTGGTTAGCATGTTTAGGGGAAATCACCAGCCCTGCCTGCCTGTGTATGTATGCTTCCTCAACCCCAAGGTCTCCCAACCCATGGCTTTGCTTCCTAGGAGATTACACTCACACTCCAGCACACTGACTATAATCTCTGCCTCAAGCAACAACTGTATTCCTTGGAGTCATCAGGACTACATTCTCAATAAAGAAAAGCATGAAAATGCTCCTGAAATACAGGTCATCCTGTTCATCTGGCATGCTAAAATGACATTGTTCAAGCTTTTTAAAACCCATTCTTCACTTAAATAAACACAGAAATAATGTGCTATCCTTTAAAGTTATTGGAAATTTCAAAATAAGTTCAACCCATAACTTCAGAAACAATTGAGGCAAAAGCATCACATGCCAATTTGTTCTCAAACTCTGCAATAGAAAGAAGGAAACAAAACGTGTGCTACCTATAGACCATAAGGTGATTATGCACCAAGATAATGTAAGAGCATCACTGGCAAAATCCTTAGTATTAGTAAAAAATCAGAGTGGTGTTCAGATAAAAGATAAATATGGAAAATCTCCAAAATCAATAGCTTTCCTACTCTACCAACAAGCAGAGAACATAGAGAATTGCATTAATAAGAATATGGGCGGGGGGAGTTACAAAGAACACTAATGAGAAATAGCCAAGACCTATATTTAAAACACAAACTTTTTACAGAGATTGATAAAAGAGAATGGTTAAAAAAGAGACATAGCCTTGGATTAGAATATTGAATACATTAATACTGTTAATCCTTGCTATTAATCCTTGTAATTTTTAGGTGAAATGAAATCTGAACTAAATCCTAGTGGAATCTTTTTTTTTTCTTTGAACACGATGAAAGCTTATCTGGACGGGGAAAAAAAAGATAAGAAGAGTTAAGACTTGCATAAAGAATATCAAGGAGGTACTTTCCCTATGAGATATCTAACTGTATTATTGTTGATAACGGTAATTAAAATAGTGGGGTGCTGATTCAAGATTCTGCAGGTCATTGAAGAAAGTAGAACTAGAGAGTCCTGAGATCTCTTATGTATGTTTTAAAAAGTTAAATCTGAGCTAGGAATCACCAAGTAGAAGTAGTTAATGGTTGGATTATCTAAAAGTAAAATGAGAAAATGTGGTTATATGGGCAATAAATGATCAAATTTGGTCACTTCCTTATCCGACTGTATTAAATGTAAAAAAAACTCTAAAGATACTGGAATAAGCATTTAACTGAAGCCTAGATGAACAAGAGTTTTCTGAATATGAAGTCAGTGAAAATGATCTTAACAGATGAGTGAGTTGTTTAAAAACACACAATATCCCACGTAAAATATGAAGGGGAATAATAAATTGGTTAAAATATTTGAAGGAAATGAACAAAGAGTCAATAGGCTTAATATAGCAAATCCTCTCAGATGTCAATAAAGAAAACAATCGTGGAGAGTGGTACCTGTAGCTCAATGGGTAGGGCACAGGCCCCATATACTGAGGGTGGTGGGTTCAAAACCAGCCCCGGCCAAACTGCAACAGAAAACAAGCCAGGCGTTCTGGTGGACGCCTGTGGTCCCAGCTACTCGGGAGGCTGAGGTGAGAGGATCACCTAGTAGCCTAGGAGTTGGAGGTTGCCGTGAGCTGTGTGATGCCACGGCACTCTACTGAGGACAATAAAATGAGACTCTTGTCACTACAGAAAAAAAAGAAAGAAAGAAAGAAAACAACTGTGGGAAAACAAAGAACCAAGCTAGGCACACTAATCTTAGAAGAAATGCAAAGATGTCACTAGTTAATGAGAAATGCTTGAGTCGTGGGTTAACCAGAAAAATGCAAACCAGCAGAATGAGATCATTTTTGCTGTCAGTAATTCTGTGTTTTAATTATATTCACTCTTGGTCAGATGAAGTGGGGTGGCTGTGGGGAAGAGGAGAGCATGGCTCTGGTCTCCTAGAGAAGAAGAGTTGACTGACAGCTCCAGCTGCCTACCCCTGGGGACCCCAGCCAAAGCTTCAGCATGACCAGGGCCTATACGCCATCCAACTGCTGCCTGTTGCAAAATTCCTCTTACAATGGGCTTTGGTTTGGGAACTCCCTATCCCCTTCCCCAAACTTGAAACCCAGGGAGAACCTAATCAACTCTGCCAAAATTAATGTTTCCTGCTTGCTCTTAGTCCATTCATTTTTTTAAACCTATATTACTAAAGGCCATGCTGCTAAACACTATACCCTTATAGATAATGCCTCTGACATGCATGTCACCATGAGTTGCCTGAGCTGTTTTTTCAGGATCTTGGGGGCAGCTCTTTTCCAGTTCAAATCAGTTAATATCACCAATTCTTCAACGGGGTGTATGGGAGGACTTGGTGGGTGATCTTTTGACCTCAGAGGAGGGCCAAAAACTCCACCCTCAAATCACATGAGTGTCACCATTTTCTGAACATACGTCCCATGAGGAGCCCTGGAAGCCTAACTATACTTGCACACACCACTGACAACCTCACTCTTCCACACCTCCAGTCACCTGTTCTCGTGTTAAACCACCCTACCTTTGTCTCCTATAAACAGCTGTAAACTCTTCAGGGTGCTGGATGTGAGACCTACTCTCCCATCTCCTGGCTTGGCTGCCTAGCGAATAAAATCTTTTCTTCTCTACTGCAAAACCTGAGCACAACCTTCTTGGGAACTATAAGTAACGGGATGATGATACTCCCTCATTCAGAAGAATATTTTGCACGGGCAGTAAATATCAGGCATGGGAAGAGCTCCGACTAGGAAAATACTTGTGTAATAATTGTAAGTGGATGAAGCAAGAGACAAAAGTGGGCCCATAACATGAGATCGGTTTTCTAGCCTGTCTTATAGAATAGATAGAGACATAGAAAAAGGATGGGCAGCAACTCCAGCAAGATATCCGGGATGCTGTCCTCGAGCATGGAATCACGATTTTTATTTTTCTCCTCGTACTTTCCTATAGTTCTCATATTCCCTGCCATATACTTGTATGACTTACTTCAAAATCAGAAGACGTTGCTTTAAACAGCAAGATTAAATCTAAGCCAAAATGAGAAGCAGCAAGAGCCCGGTGTAGACAGAAATGACCATGGGCCAGGAGAGGAAAGAGGGTCCCCTCCTGGGCTGCACAGAAAGGGGGCTGTTGAGATGACAGGAGGGGCCGTGCGCACTGAGAGGGAATGGACATGCACAGGCCAGGATCTGAACTGTCAGGGGGAAGAAAGGCTCCTGTGAAAAGCAAGAGGAAGTACTGAGAGTGGTTCAAGTCGAAACAGCAAAGAGACGTCAGTGCCAAACTAAAACTGTCAATGGAAACCAGCGAAAGGTTTTTGTCATTGGCTGGTCACTAAGACTGTTTTCTCCCTAGCTTTCCTCTGAACTCCCAAAATACTCACCCAGAGAAAGCACTCACTTCCCTGCTCAGCCAGAAGTACTCTGGATCTTAACAGTCATGCACATTTGAACCTAACTCAGTGGACGTCCCTTTCAGGAAGGCAGCCCTGGCAGCCCTGAACCCAGGACCCACAGAAATTCGGCTGCAGACCCTTCCCCACCTTCCAGGCCAGGGAGGACAGGCTTCCCTGAAAGAGGCTATTTCTCTGAATTTGTTTTTCTTCTCTTTTTCTTAATCAGTTTTTTCATTTTAAAAGCAGATATTTGGGAAAGAATCCCTTAGTTTAGATTATGTGGTGGTCAGCAGGATTCTGAATACACCACATATCCAGGGATTTCCGTGTGTCAGTACACTCTGCAATGTGTAGCAACGCTCGAAAACAGTTTTGGATGTGACAGGGGAAGCTCCACAATAATCAGAGTCCACATAGATGTATCTGTGGGGTCCTAACCTTTCAGGCAGCTCTTGCAGGAATAAGGGGTCAGGGGCCCATCTCTCCCTGTCGGTTTTTGCTGCAACCTAGGAGAAACTGGGGAGGAATGTGGCTGAGCACATTCTGGCCCTTCCACCTTCCTGCAAACACGGGGCCTAGAAAGAGCACTTCTAGCTCAGCAAAGAGCAAATAAACGAGGATGAGAAAAAAGGGGGGACAGAAGAGTACAACCCCCTCAACCCTGACCTTGAAGAGTTAGAACATACTTTTAGAAATTACCCCAGGTATTGTTTCTTAGCCATGTTTTAGCTTGTAGCGTGGACAAACATGACAGCTGATCTTCTAAAGATGTTTCCGCTTGGAAAAATAATACCCCTGCGTCTTACAATAAGCCACACCTGTTCCTCTTAGCAACAAACAATGTGAGGCCACAATGTGGCCAAGGCTTCCATTCTGCTGTCCCTTCCCCTCCCATAACACTGTCCTCTGTCCCCGCCAGGAAGAGGGTCCCAACTATTGAGACTTTGCACCACTCCAAAGGCTGCCTGTTCCACTCTCCCTCCCCCTGTGGGAAGGAAGGGGGTGAAGGAGGCCTGGAGTAGGCAGGGAAGCCCCAGGGAGGGGGTCCCTCCCATCTCCCCTTCCCCTTTCTTCTAAGCCCAACACTGTTTTCTTTGTTCTGTGCATCTCAGAAATTCACAGGGGTTCCAGGGGTGTGAAGAAAAGTCCTCTGCATGTCATTCACACTTTTAGAGCTAACTGCTGAATTCTTTTTAATTAAACTCCCTTCCTACCCAGGTAGTCTGGGCAGGCCCTCCTTCAAGAAGGGGTCAGGACACATGGCTGACAGGCTGGGTCAAATGCCCTTAGCCCTCAGGGGGCTGAGGAGGCAGAACAAGGTTCAGCCCTTTCTCTGGGACCCTCCTCCCACCCCTATTCTGGGCTTCACCCTCACTCTGCATAACTCCCATGTCCCACTGTTGGAATGGCGATGACAGCGACCTGGGAAGCCTGTTCCTGGGGGATGCACAGTGCAGAAGTTTCTCCCCTGTCCCTATTTCGACAATATGGAACATCCGACAGTCTGCTACCTGAGAAAGAAAGAAAGGTGTGTTGTGTCCGTGCCAGTATATTTTGAGTCTATTTGTTATAGCTCCCTATCATAATCTCAGAGATCTGAGTTTTCCTCTATCAGTCAACTGAGAGACTAGATACCCAATAATTACCTGCAATCCTAGGAAATGAATTGTAGGGAATTTTAGGGAGAGAGAAAATTAGGTGGAAATTTTTAATAAAGGGTTGCACATTGGTAAACTTCCTCTAAAATCTCCCGGAGGTGTCAGCCTCTATGGGTAACTCCCCTTGAATTTAAAGGCACATTGAGAAATTCGTTTTAAGAAATCATCTAATTCAGGACCGTTCTTCAATTCATCAAACACCTCCTGATAGTCTCCCCAAGTAGACCAACTCCTGGAAAGGGAGCTGGACACACACACTGGAGAAGTACCCAGCCCTGGCCCAGACAAATTAGGCAGGGAGATAAGTATCAACAGTTTACTGGAGGACACGCCCTTTCCTCCTCCTTGGCCCAGCTGTGTCTCAGCTCTAAGTGCACCTGTAGGATTCCGACTGAAGCTGGTAACAGGAATCTTCTGAGCCCAGAACAGGGCCTCAGGATACCCAGCTTTGAGCCAGTCTTGACATTAGGGCTACCAAAGAGCCAGGTGTGTGTTTCCAGTGACCTCCTAGAAACAATGGCACTCTTTATTTGGCTCCAAAACTGTGACCAAATACTGTGACCAAACCAGCTCTTGCCGGCCGAGCTCCTTAGAGAATAGGAACCTGCTGATGTGAGGAACGAAGGAGATACACCGAAGGGTTCTGGAAGAACAGAGGATGCTTCCCTCTGCCCTTAGAATTTTCCTTCCAGAGGGGAATCAGGTCTTAGAGACTGTTTCCTAAGGACAGGATGGCACCCCAGCCTCAGCCCCAGCCAGAGCTATCTCCATATCTGTTCAGAGAGAACAGTGCCAGTGGGCCCAGACTTAGTGTGTGGCTAGGCACAGGTGTATCTCACCCTCGGAGAGGTGTTCTAGACAGGAGGGGTAAAACAGGAGCTTACGGGCAGCCCTCTCCATCCCCACCCTACAGAGTCCTGATTATAACCTCCATTACCTGGTCAGGAGGTGAGAACTCATCCAGGGTGAACACAAAGCCCTCAACTTTGCAGGGCACCATTAGGGGTTCAGCTGTGTGGGCTTAGACAGAGGTTAGCACAGGGTTGTGTCCTTCCACCTAACATAGGCGGTAGTGGGGCAGGGGAGGGGTGCCAGTGATGTTTCTGAAGACAGTGTGGGGGTGGTTCCAGTGCGGGCCCCTCACTGAAGAAGAGGAAGGGGTCAACAGAAGACCCCCAAGCCAACTCTGCTGGGATCAGATTATCAGGAGAAATGGTGACGGGGCTACATTTCCCATTTCTTGACAAGACAGTATGAATTCAGGCAGAAGTCTGAGGCCAAGGGACAGTAAGAAGCCCCTTTGCAAATGCTGGCAGGAACTCAAGGGAGCACTTGAGCCTTCTGTAGAGCTGTGGCTGGGAGCACTGGTGGCTCCAGGGTGCCACTGCTGCCCCGCACAGCAGCCTCATGGGTGACACGCTGTCTTCATAGAACTCAGTCACACACTTTGAGAAGTGCTGATTTGCAATCACACAAATGTGTCTGTCATACAACCCATTCTTTAATCTCTGTGTAGCAGAAAGAAAATGTTGACCAACTGTGATTGGATCAAGTCTTCACTCAGTTGCTGAACTGAAGTTAGACACCTAGACCCCAGCAGTGTTACTACCTGGTCTCAGGTCTGAACATTCCAGCCAAACCGTTTTCACTCTCTCAGTGACATCCAAGTCACCCAGGCAATAAGCCACTGGCCATCTGGAGGAGCCTGGGCCTCCCACCCCCCTGCCCAGTATTCCTCACCAGGGTGAAAACCTGGTGGCCCCTGGCCTTGTGCTGTGAATGGCGGTACAACCTGCCCTGCTCTGCTAGCATAATCTTGGCAGAGGGCTCTGCCCACACCCAAAGGGGAGTGATCTGAGCTAAAGAAATTCCAAGCGCCCTGGGCTGCTGGCAAATACGAGCCCTAGAGAGAATCATCCATGTCCAAGAACAAGTAAAACTGGTGTGAAGGTGGTAAGTGGGTGGCGGGGAGCACAACGACAGTGAAACCCTACCCTGATAACTTGGGAGGATGACAGATTTTCTAAGCACATCCAGTTATCCAGGATAACATTCCTGAGAATGTGACACGGACAGGGCTTTTTTAATTTTTTTATTTTTACACGTTTCACAGGATAGTGTGTCCCTGATGCCCAAAATAGGACCTGGAACA
Source organism: Galagoides demidoff (assembly GCA_963574575.1). NCBI lineage: Eukaryota > Metazoa > Chordata > Mammalia > Primates > Galagidae > Galagoides > Galagoides demidoff. The sequence goes on from CAUYQV010153572.1 coordinate 32,711, forward strand.
TAGTAGGTGCTCAGTAAATATTTGTGAAATGAATACATGGATAAGTTTCTCACCACCTGAAAGTAGACCCGAGGACTTATGAAGTGAAAAGTGCTCCTGCCAGCAAAAGCCGCCTAAGACAGTTACTGCAAAGGCCAGCTGGCTTGCTTCCAAAAGTGTGCTCCCTGGCAGCCCCAGGACAACCAGAGGAGACACAAGGAACTCCACCCAGCCTTTGCAAGCTCAGTAGCCTCGTTTTCATTGGCATCCCAAACTGGAAAAGCCCACGGCATAGGTGATCATTAGAAGAGAGACAAGACCTCTGTCCCAGGGGTCATCAGAGTGGTCTGCAGACACACCTCCCGCTCTGATCCTCTAAGGGCTACGGACCCCTCCAGCACTTGTCTCTTCCTCACTTCTGGGCTGTCTCTGTCCCCAAAGCATCTTTGAGAAATAAGGGCTCGTCCGTAGATAATGAAGATACAAGTTCTGGAGGCTTCTTGGGTGGCCCAGGTGTCCCAGCCTCCCTCACTCAGACCCCAGGCCTAGCCAGCATCCCCTCCGCCCTTCTGCCTCCCCCCAGCCCTGCTGGACTCCACTTCCCCCACCTGCACATCTCCGAAGCTGGGGAGAAGCTCCATGGCAAGGAAGGGCCTAGAAAAGTAGCTAAGATTTCTACTTCTGGAAATGGCCACCAGGCCACAGAAACCATCTGAGGACAGTCATTAAAGGAGTGTGATGTTAAAGAAAGAACAGTCTTCTTCAGTGCAACAAAGAGATAACAAGATAGTAGGGAAGGACTGGGCAGGGTCAGCCATAAAGGAGAGAACCCACCCAGACGAGTAAGCCCAGCCCTCAAAGCTGCTTTGTCCTTAAGGGCACTGGTCGGTCAAAACAAACCTGCTTAGATAGACTCAGGTGAGCCGTACGTCTGATGGGCTTTCGGTGCCCACCACCCACCAAATCTGGGGACCCAAATGGGTTCCCTCACCTCCTTTACGCTAACCCTGAAGGATCACACTCCCAGAACATAGGTGCAGCAGAACCACGCCCACCCTCCACAGCCTTGCAGCCCAGCTTCATTGTTCCTTGTAGATCCAGGGACCCTTAAATTGTGAACTTGGATTAGAATGGTCCTGGGCCCTTGCTGCCAGCAGGCCCTTGTGCGAAGGAGAGAAACATCCTCTCTGGGGAAAGATAGCACCATCCTACACCTCAAGTTCTTCCTGTAAAGGGAGAGCAGCCGTCAATTCTCCCCGACCAGGAGCTGCCATCGGGTCACTTCCCCAAAACAAACTCACGGAAGTCACCCCACAAGGATGCTGTTGATCTGACCCGGAGGACAGAAACAAACCTGGTCCCCCCCAAACCTCAGTTAGCCCCTCACTGTCTGCTTTTCTGGGATGAACCTGGATCCAGCTGCAACGGGTTTTCTCCATGTTGGAGGCCTCCTCGTGCTAAGTGAAATAAGCACAAAGTCCAAACTAGAAGGATTAAAACACATCTTTTTCTCCCCTATTTTTCTTTGCAAGGAGCTGCAAGTATCTCTTAGCAATCAGCCCCGTGCCCAAGAGGGTCACCTGACGCTGGGAAATTTGCTCTGGGATCTTTATCAGGGAAGTTGCCCCTATGAGGTAGGTGCTCAGGACACATCGCCTTTCTCAGCCATTCCTCCTGAGCTTCTCTCCCCGTCCTCCCTAGTTCCACCCACGTTCCTTCAGAGTAGACTCAGGACTGCTGGCCACCCAAGCCTATGGGCCGTCCAGGCAGAAGTCAACCCCTCTGCCCCCCCTCAGAGTTCTCTGCACAACCACGGGATTTATATTTGCTTGATGTCTGTCTTTTGCTTGGCATAGAAACCTCATGAACACAGAAACCAAATTCTACCTTGTGCACGAGGGTGTTTCCAGTTCCTAGAACAGTGTCTTACAAAGAGTAGGACTCAGATGCTTATGTTCAAGAGAGAGAATGCGATCACAGCATTTCCTCTGAAAGTCCAGAGATGGGCAGGCAGCCCCGGGAGCCCCTCTGCTTTGGCTGCAGCGCTGGGCTTCCCTCTCCTTCAGGACTCCTGGCTGCTGCTTTCCTGATCTTGCTTCATTTTCCTCTTCTTCTTTTGTTACAAGGCTTTTCAGAGTCATCTGGCGCTTTAGGAGTACTCTTACGGTAAAGTGCTGGTTAAACCTCTCTTCCTCTCTAAAAATACTCCCAAATCACTGAGTGGAGGGTCTTCATACTACCATCATTGTCACTATCAAAAGTGACACTTCCCCGCCACCCAAGTGGAGGAGCCTAGGCTCGGTACGGAGAGAATTCAGGGTCCGGTCTGGGCCCGAGCCACAGCTGCCCCATCCAGGGCAAGGCTGGACCCAGGGAGTGATTGGGTGATGCTGCAGAGATGTGAACACCTCCATGGCATTTTCTTAGGGAAAGAAAGATCGGGGCAGGGGTGGGAGAATTTGATCAGTGCTGATGGCAGAAGATGAGAGCCCACAGGCCTGATATGAACTATTCCGATGCTCAGAGAGGAGGGTGAACTGACTGCATGAGACACACAGGACTTTTCTTTCTTTGTGGGGAGACAGGAGAAGGCGTGGGAGGGGAAAGGGTGGGAGGAGTCATGGAGTGAGACAAAGAAGGGGAGCAAAAAGAGCAGAGTATGGGGAGTGCGTGGGTAAGTGTGGGCGTCCCTACGTATGTGTGTGTGTTTGTCAGCGCAGTCTTCCTCAGGCCATCTCCAAGTCCTCCATGAAGTCAAAACCACCCCCACATATTTCATGGGGTTGAATTTTGAGTGCATCTTACACCCTGGATAAATGGTCAGAAGAACAGGGAGATGCACAGAAGACAGAAGCCAGGAGGCCAAGACAGCCATGCGGTCACAAGCCTTCAGGCCTCCAAAGCAAGCTTACAAAGTGGAACTTCCCCCTAGCTCCCTCAATCTTAAATCCTAAGGAAGGCTGGCCCCCTGTGGGGGACGTTGCTCCTTAAAAGTATAACTTAAACTGGAACTTTGCCACTTAAAAGTGGAACTTGATTGGAAATTGAACTAGACCTGGGCTGGAAGGGTCCAGGGGTCAGGGGCTAGGGGAAGGGACACCTGTGGCCTGTTCAGAAATAACTGAGAAAATGAGCTGGGCAGAAATGAAAGGGTACGTTAGGAGGCCAGTGGGAGGAGTGGCCCGGAGCAGGCTCCAGAGAGGCTCCAAGCTAAGCTAAGTTAAAGAGTTTGGACTTTTAATCTGTTGGCAATGGGGAATCCCTGATGGTCTGCCCAGGACAGGAGGAGGAGTCACTGGGGGAGGGGGGAGGGGAGAAGGACAAGAGAGGCACTGAAAGCAAAGACGGTGTGGATGGCGCCTCCCATGTCCAAGATGATGTGGATGACGAGGGGTGGTGACCAGGAACCCTGTGGAGAGGCAGGGGAGCCTGGGACGTTTCAGCTGGGAAGGGACCTGCCAGTTGAGCTCCTCTGGGGAGAGGGAGGCTGAGGACTTGCGGACTTTCACGCTGCTTTTCCCAAGTGCAAACTTCCTCTCCTCCTCTGTCCTCTCAAGTGTACAGAGGCTCCGCACCTTCTTGCTTTGGACTAACAGAGGTATCTGTGTCTCGCCGGACAGAAAAATGGGATGTCCCCAAAACACCCCCATGGCAGCCATTCCCATGCCCTGACCTGCAGCCCTTGAGAGTGGCCTGGCACCCGAGGCTCTCAGCCGCCACGGTCCTCTCAGCCAGCTTTCCCTGGGGGGTCAGACCACTGCTGTCCTCACGACCCACATAGCTGCTACCCATCTGTCTACGTTTTCTCTCCTACCGTTTAGACCCTCCTGCACAAACCCTTACACATTGGCAGGGTCCTATAGGCAAAAGTCTGCAATTCCCCACAGCATCTTAAATGTCCCACTTCCATGGCTCACAACTCTTTGCCTCCACTTGCAAAGTCTGGACATGTCACTTTGTAGATATTATACTCGGAGGTTTACAAGTACTTTTCTTTCCCTCCGCTGCATCTATTTCTTCCTCGGGTTTCCTTTTTTGCTTTCATATAGGCCAGTCATCATTCCCCCATACAGACAGTGATTATCTGGCCTATAATGACACCATGCCCCATCGTTCTCTAGCCCAAAATGGAACTTCATCTCACACACGAGCCTTAGGGCCTTGCAAAGTCCGTTGTCATGTTGGCTTCCCCCCCCCCACCCCGTCCCCGGGCTTTGGTCTTTCCACACTGCACTGACGGCTGGGGACCCAGCAGGTACCTATTTTCCCTGGAACTAGCCCCTGTCACACTTGGCGAGCAAGACGCCACCACCACACTTCCTCTTTCTTTGACAATCTGGCCTGCAGTGCCCGATGGGCCAGGCAGCAGAACCTCACTTTCAGAATCAGATTTTCTCGCCTGTACATTCCTGAGAACGGAAGGGCACGCTGCATTACTCTTTCAAGTCTTTCCTGCTTACCAGGAAGACCTAGCCAGGGGTCTGCGTGGGTCTATGACCTGCCACACTATCAGATGAGGTGACCCTTGCTCAGCCGTCAGGACCATCTTCTGGCACCTATCATCCTGGAAATCCTTTTTCTCCAAGTGCGGTGGCTCTCATGGGCATGGGGAGGACTGCCAGCCCACTCAGTTGCCCGTTACTCTCCAGGGTGGGTGATACCTTCATCTAGGCCCCTGGCCTCAGATCTCTGGGATAATCACCATGATTTTAATACAGGTGGTGTCACAGTACCTGAGAGGTGCTGCAGAACAAAGCTGGGGCCAAGGATGACCGGGGGACTGTGGCTCACACCTCCAGGGCTAGAATTCAGAAGCTTGGAGTAGGGTGTAGAAAAAAAGTAACCTAAAAACATCCCTCCCCAAAATGAGTGCCCCGAGCCAGCAGCATGGCAGCTCCTGGGGGCGCCTGCTGGACACGCAGAATCCCAGGCTGCAGACGTGCTGAGCCAGAATGTGGGGCAGCCTGTACAGGCTCCGGAGGTATGTTCTCATGTGTGCGCACATGCTATGTGGTATTGGCCTCAGCAGCCTCACAGTGGTCCTCAAGTAGCCCCTGGTGCCATGACCTGGGCCTCGCCCACCCAGCCACCCCTCACAGGACACCCCCCCACTGAGCCTCCTCTCCAGCCTGAGTATGCTCTGGCAGGATCTCCAGGCTGAGATACGTGTACCCACGGCCCTTACAGCAGAAGCCACATTTGGCCTGACCGTCAGTTGAGGTCGCCACCCTACCCAGTGCCTCCTGGTCATTCTTCAGGGTGAAATTTAAAGATTTCAGACTCCTGGGTCCCTTGGTCACTGAGCTCATGGTGCTCCTCTTCAAAAGTACCTGGTGTGAATCCATCCTCTGCCCCCACACTCAGCGGCTGCCCCCTTCACAGTCTGGATCTGGACGTGGGTGAGTGTGCCCACACAACACACCACACACATCCTCCTCTGTGTCAGCACGGAAACCACACAGCAGAGGTGGGTAAGAGCAGGCAGAGGCGGGGAAGCCGCTACCCTCCCACAGAGTCTTGCTTAGGATTCCCGGGACTTTGCCCAGTCTCAAAGGGTCAGAGGGACCTTCCCTGCTGTGCAGAAAACAGTTGGAATTCACTTAAACACTGTGAGCCCAAGTGTAGAATGAAGACCCTGCACTCCATGATCTGCAAAGGCCACTCCTGGGTGAAAACCCTGGTCGATTCCACAGAGGCATCACGCCTAGCACCATCCAGTCTTTGGGAACAGATCTCAGATTGAACCTTCCCAGGCTCTAGGATCTCAGCCCACAGGTTGCTATTAGTACCTTAGAAAAAAATGATGCAAAAGCTTTAAATACACAACTCTGATGTCGAATTCAGCCTATGGCAGAGGCAACATCTCAAAGCAGTCAGACTAGGACACCTGGGAGCAAATCAAAATGAATCCACATTTCACCCAACAGCTGCCATGGGAACAGTGTCCAGGGTCGGGGGGCTTTCAGTGGCTGCCAGGCCTGCATTGGTTGGGGGAAGCCAGAGGGTAGGGTTGACTTTGGCGAAGGGTGCCCACTCACTCTGCCCATGACAGAGCCCGTCACACAACAGCTCCTTCCATATGGGCAGCAGCTACCCTCTGTGTGCTCTGCTGACGGGCACGAGGACCATCACTGTGACTCTCTGTGCCAGGGAGCGGGAGCACAGGGTCAGAACCGTACACGGTCTGGCCCTAACTGCTGGGCCTGGTAAGGAGCGGCTGCAGAGCCAAGTCAAGCAGAGATAATGATGGATCCTGGTGAGCTGAGCTCAGCGCTCAGCCACAATCATCCTCCTCTAAGTTTCTGATGTGATGGAATATTGAAAGGGGAAGAAGGAGGAGAAATAAGGAGGGGGAGCAAAGAAGATGGACCAGTATCTGAGCTCTTCCTGGGAGCCAGGTCCAACCCCCGGGGCCTCACCCTTTGTAGTTGCTGCTGAGGCAGCTTGTAGCTATAGCTTTTGGCAATATGTGCTACAGACAAGTCACTCAACAGTGAAGTCCTATGAAGGACAGTTAAGGGGTTTTCCCCTAAATGACTTTTTTAATTATTTATGGCCATGGGGAAATGCTCACAGCATTTAGTGTAAAGATGAGGCCAGAATGGCCAAATTTTGTAGCAAAAAAATGTGGCAAGGCACACCCATGGAAGTCCAGGGGTCACTCGTTTTCCATGCAGAGCTGAGCCCTCTCTTGTCAAGCCATCTGAGGCGCCCCCATCCCTGTCACAGCACACTATTCTCTGTCATCCCTGGCAGTGATGTGTCCGGTCCTCCCCAGACTCAAGTTCTTGAGCCTTCTAACTAGCCCAACCCCTGGCACAAGTGGGTGTTCAATACATGTTTACAAATGGTGAATGAATGAAGGATGGATGGACAGGAAGGAGAGGGACAGAAGGAGTGAGGGAGGGAGCTCAACGGGAAACATGTCAGAACACTGAAAAGGGTTATTACTATCCGAACAGCTTATTTCCTATTTTTATGTGACTTCCAAAATTTCACCAGTAAAAAGACTACTTTCATAATAAATTATCAAAGTTTTGTCAGTCTGGATGTTTTCTCATAATTTCAAGTCCTGTTTTTGACTCCTGAATCGAGAAGACTCTGGAGCTGGATTACACCTGTGCTAGTGGGCAAGTCTTCTCGCACCAGCCCAGGGATACGTGATCTGGCAAGTTCCTAAATGCTTATAAAGGTGGGACTACTTAGGATCAGGGTACCCCACAAATCTGAGCAAGACCCCCATATTTAAGGAAAAGTGCTCCACTTAGGGAAGAAGACCAGTAACACTGGGACATGGATGGTGAACCTTAGGACGACAGAAATTTGGCCCCTGAAAAGTGCCCACATGAAAGAGGGGGATGTCAGAGGAAGAAGATGCTCTGCCTGGGTCCAATATTTCCTCCAGCTAGATTTGGCTTCTGTCAAGCTGAACTCAGTCTGCTTTAAGAAATGGATATTCCACATCCACGCCAGCATCTGCAGCTCTGAGATTTTGTGATGTGGGTCATTTTCAATGGAGTCAGATGATATCTCAGGGTGGTTTTGATTTGCATTTAAATCATAATTAGGGACACTGAACATTTTTTCATATGTTTGTTCACCATTCGTCTATCTTCTTTAGAGAAAGTTCTATTTATCTCTCTTGCCCATTTATATAAGGGATTGTTGGCTTGTTTTATGTTGATTAATTTGAGGGTTTTTTTTTTTTTTACGAAAGAAGGGAACACTTTTACACTGCTGGTGGGACTCCAAACTAATACAACCTTTTTGGAAGGAAGTATGGAGAATCCTCAAAGAACTTAAACTAGACCTCCCATTTGATCCTGCAATCCCATTATTGGGCATCTACCCAGA
>CAUYQV010153576.1:0-33287 GCA_963574575.1 Galagoides demidoff
GCGCCTGTGGTCCCAGCTACTTGGGAGGCGGAGGCAGGAGACTCGCTTGAGCCCAGGAGTTGGAGGTTGTTATGAGCTGTGATGCCATGGCACTCTACCCAGGGGGATAGCTTGAGGCTCCATCTCAAAAAAAAAAAAAAAGCTAGTCACAAGGCCAGCTAAGTATGAAAAGTACAGAAGTAGAATTTGCTTGCTTACGGAGCAGGTTACAAATGGACATGCCTACTGGAGGGAAAAACACGGCTAGTTTCATAAAGAGTTTACCAAGGAAAGCCTTGTTCACTAATAAAAGTCTTAAGTCTAGTGTATAAGACACTAGTTAGATGTCCTTATGCCCATAATTTCCAGATGAGTTTTTGGAAACCCTTGGTGAATTGTATTACATGGAAAACAACTTAGTTCACATGAGAATTATGACATATTCCCGAATGGAGAGAAAGTGAAAGAATCAGAAGAGTCATTGACTTGACTTCTGCCCAAGCACTCTTTCCATGAGTAAATGCAAAAAGAAGGCCCTTTAGAAAGCAACTTGGAGAAGAGTCCTTGTGACTTGGGCTTCAGGGCAGGACAGTAGGAGCAGAGGCTTCAGGTACTTAGAAGACGAATAACCACAGAAGAATTATGGGAGAGGCTGGGCACAGTGGCTCACGCCTGTAATCCTAGCCTTCTGGGAGGCCTGGGTGGGTGGATCGTTTGAAGTCAGGAATTCGAGACCAGATTGAGCCAGAGTGAGACCCTGTCTCTAAAACTAGCCAGGCATTGTGGTCGGTGCCCCAGCTACTCTGGAGGGCTGAGGCAAGGGGATTGCTTGAGCCCAAGAGTTTGAGGTTGCTGTGAGTTTTGACACCACAGCATTCCACCAAGGGTGACAAAGAGAAACTCTGCCTCAGAAAAAAAGAATTATGGGAGGGGAGCTGATGAGTAGAAGCCACAAAGGCAAATAAACCATAAGAATGCGAGGAGCAGATATCCAGATATCCCTCACAAAATGACTTGGAGAACCAGAATCTTAATTTATGACACTAATAAAAATGGACTAGTAGAAATTAGGCAAAGCATTAAAACAGAATGAAGGTACAGTCACCTTCAGTATCTGTGAGAGGCCAGGGGGATCGGTTCCAAGACCCACATGGATACCCAAATCCATGGACACTCAATACTCTTATTTAAAATGCTGTGGTATTTGCCTATAACTTACGCCTCTCATTCACAGGCACACCTTGAACAGACCACTGTAACTTATCCCGTGTCAGCAATAGGCTGTTTTACTTTCTTATCATTTGTGTGTTTACTGGAGTAGTGCTTTTAGTATCCTTCAAGAACTTTTCCTTTGCATTTTTAAGTTGGCCGTTCAGTGCAAGAGCCATCTCCCTTTCCTCCCATCTCAGTTTTTGACATGCCTTCCTCACTAAGCTTAAATCATTTCCAGCTTTTGATCTGGCTTCTGGATTTCTAAAGTAACAGACTTGTTACTCTTCCTTTCTTTTGAACACTTAGAGGCCATCATAGGAGTTGTTAATTATTGTGTCTCAGAGAATAGGGAGGCCTGAGGAGAAGGTGTAGGGGAGTGGCAGGGGGAGCAGTCTGAACACACACACACACACACAATTTATTGATTAAATTCACTGTCATATATGAGTGTGGTTTATGGTGTCCCAAAACAATTGCGGTAGTCACATCAATGATCCATCAGTGATCTATTACTGCAGTAGTAATCTGCAGTGATCACAGATTACTGGAACAGATATAATAATAATCAAAAAAATTTTAAAATAATGTGAGAGTTACTAAAATGTAACATAGGGCCAGAAAGCCAACACATGCTGTTGACATGACACTGACAGACCTACTCAGTGCAGGGGTGCCCTAACCTTCAATTTGTAAAACATGCAGCGTCTGTGAAGAGCAATAATGCAAAGCACAGACTCGTACTTTAAATCTTTTCTAGATTGCTTACGCAGTCTAAATGCTATGTCAATAGTGTCACACTGCATTTTGATTTGCATTGGCCTTTATTGTTACATTGTTATTTTTACTGCTCGTTTTCCCAAATATTTTCAATGCACAGTTGGTTGATTCTGCAGATGTGGGATTCACAGAGATAGAGGCCAGCTGTAGTTGATAGGTCCCATTTTAAAAACTCTTCAATGTCTACAGTTTTTGCTCTTTAGTCTCTTCGTTGAAAAGGTTGAGACATTTCGATTTTTCCAGATTTAAAGGGCACTTTTTGTGTGGACCTTTTAAAATGGACTCTTATTTATGTGTATATTTTAACTACCTGTCAACTTTTAGTAATGCTTCCAAAACAAAACTATGTAAGAAATAAGACGGACGTATAGCTGCTTCCTCATTCTGCTGATGTTGGCTGAGTGACTACTGTGGGCCAGGTGTGTTTCTGAGAGCAGGGGCTATGCTGTCACAGAACCCAGACTGAGAGCCTTCTGCTCCCTGGGCTCCCATTGCAGAACGGGAAGACAGACGTGGAACAACAAGGACACCAGTCAGATGGTGAAAGGAGCTTGGGAAAAAACAAAAGCGGGGTTATGAAGCCGAGGAGTGTGTGGAAGGAGAGAATGGGGGGAAGTACTGGTTATTTTATATGAAGCAGAAGGTGTCTCTGATTAGGGACCCTGAAGAAACTGTGGGACAGGTCACAAGAGATTACAGGGCAGAGGTCACAGGCAGAGGAAACCACTGCCCAGAGTCCTCAAATCAGGGTCCTGCTTGGCATGTTTGAGTGACTCAGGAATGTCTGTGACACAAGAGCAAAGAAAGTGGGGAGGGGTGTGGTTGGAGCGCCTGTTTGCCATGAGAGGCGGGGGACTGCGTACAGCAGGGAGGTGGTTCACAGCCCCCTACACAGTGTACTCACCCTGGGAGCTTTGCAGAAATTCCTAGGCCCAACTCCAAAATCTGTCTTAATGCGTCTGGGTTGAAGCCTAGTGAAGTCTTTATAAAATGTTACCAGAGTAAATCTATGTGTAGACGAGGTCTGGGATGCCCTAGTAAAATGTGGCTCCAGCTGTGAGCAAATAGAAAACTGCTGGAGGACTTTCCAGGGAAGAACGACCCAGCCTGATCGGTCTGGTGTCTGCCTCTTCTTCCCCCACATTCTCCTCTGGCCCCCCAAAATCATGCCTTAGTTAAAGCTTGGGATCCCACCTCATCCTTGTGGAGAAAGAGTGGAGAATGTGGTCCCAAGCGCCTCACCTGTCCTGCTTCTACCAGTCTCTTTGCTGAAGGGTCTAGGATATAGACACCTAGGAACAAGCGCCCTCCTGTTTCCTTCCAAGAGAGGTTGGAATTAGCTTCGGCCTCTTTCAGTTTCCCTCTGGCTTTCAGTCAGCCATACCCAGGCCTCCTTCCCAATGTTGGCGTGAAGCCACAGGCACTTAGAGATTGACTGTGACAACCAGTAAGTGTGTGTGTGTCACTCCTGCTGGTTAGATGTTGAAAATCCAAAATCCATTGAACGTGTGTAATTTGTGCAAACTAGCACCACAGACCCACGCAGTCACGCTCTGTAACCACGGAGAAGGACACAGTCAGAAAGAATGTATGTTCTAAATGGCACTTTTTTTTTCCTTTGAGGTAACAGTATAATTAAGTTGTTCGGAGTGAGAACTCTGAAACTGGGTAACTTGCATCCTGATACTAACGCTTCCTAGCTGACTAGTTTATTTTTGTGTGCTTCAGATAATGGTGTCAAACTCGTAAGGCAGATTAAATGAATAAAAACATTTAAAGTGCTTAGGAAAATGCATGGCGTATATTTAGTCCTCAATAAATCCTCAATTGTAATACATCTATAATTTCCTTTCGATTTAATCACCATACAAATGGATCTCTCTTTAATTTTATCAACAACATAGGGGACATTTATATACATTTTGGTAGCATTTTAATCATGTTATTGTCTTATTTAATTTGAAGTAATTAAAAATTTGGTCCATATTCCGAAGTGGACCAAATTTCAATTGAAAAAGGCAATCTCAAAAACATTTTTAGAACACAAACAATCCATTTTATATCACTGCTGTGCAAATAGAATTATTGGCAAAGCTTTCTGATTCCAGGCCTTCGCATGATAAAAAAGAACAGCAGTTTCTTCTGGATAGGCGGAGTCTGGGAATGCAAAGAATTAAGAAGTAAACAAGAAATGTTTCCAACATATTTGTCTAGGGAACCGTCTAAGGTGGGGGTGGATGACGAGGGGCAAGGTGACACCGTTTTATCCTCACAGGAGAGGGGCTGTTTGGACTTAGATTATTTCTCTGACTTTCTCTAACCATCCATCTGACTCTGTCATCTTTCATAATTGTCAGAAAATTTATAAAAACTTACTGGGCTATGAAAAGATGATTACATAGTTATTGAAAATTTAAATGTGATATTTCAAGGTACTCATAGGCCTAGAGGCACCTTAAAAGCAATGTACCTTTATTCAAGGGGAAATCTTTTTTTTTTAGATCTTTACTTGAGTTTAATACCGCCGCTTGAATAATATTTAATAAAAGGAAAATAGAAAAGTCCTCTTAGGAAAGAATGTCCTAGTTTCATCCTTTCTCCTATATTAATTTATAGGTCTCATTTCAACATTGCCCACAGGATAATGTCTAAATTTCTCAGCTCCACAAACTGACCTCAATATTTTCAGGGTCGTCTTCCACGGAATCTCTACAAAGACCCTACCTCCTTCATTTCTTTTCAGCAGTCCGTGAACCTTACAGGCACACTCATTCCTCCGTATCTTTACTCCTAAAACTGTTGCTCAGCTTCATTTCTGATGAAATTTTGCACATCTTTCAGTCATCAGTTCACTCGGATACTTTTCTCCGCTTTCCCATATGTGGGATCAGCTTCTTCCTTTCCTCTCTTAGTCCTTTGTTCTTTATTGATTGCCCCTCGTCAATTCTGTCTTCTGTTTTAGCTAATTGCATCTTTCTTATCATAAATAGTTAGCTCTTTGAGGAAAAAGTAAAACATTTCTTAGTCATAAGTGTTTAGTATCCAGAACCACATGTATACCAGAACCTCAACAAATATCTGTGGAATGAATGAAATATAAATAACATATTTCATAATTAGCACACACTGTTTTTCAAAACACTTGCCTATCACTTTCTAATCTCATGGCGATTTGTACTGCACCTTCGTGCCTGTTGTATGTCTTCCATGATAGTCTCATTACGACACTCCTTGCTTAAAGTCCTTTAATGATCCTAAATGACTTTACAACAATAATTTGACCTGAGTGAGATAAAATTCAAATTTTATTAGTTGTTCTTTAAGATCTGATTTATACTTTGAGAAAATCTCACGTCACTTTTCTCCTCACACTCCATTATACCCAAACTGAAATTCTTTGTGACCCAGAAATGGTTTTTCTACTTGGAGTCCTCTTTGCTTCTCTTCCCCTTCTCTCCACCTATCACTGGCTGCCATTCATCACTGGATTCAAGGTAAGATATTTCATTCTGGAAATTATCCCTAGATTCCCGAACCATCTCTAGCTCCAGACTTTCTTGTTGGTGACCTTCTAAATGACAGTAAGAGATCAGAGAGATATAGGTCACTATTTGCTTGTGCCACTTACTAAGCAGTAACTGTAGACCATTGCAAATTTTAATATGCATCAGAACAACCTAGAGAGCAAATTAACTCATAGATCGCTGGGCCTCATCCTCAGAGTTTCTGATCCAGTGGGCTGGGATGGTTCTCAAGAATTTGCTTTCCACAACAACTTCCTAGGCATTCTGAACATCTAGATGATGCTGTTTTGGGGAGCACACTTTGAGAACCAATGCGTTGGATAATTTACCTCCATAAGCGTTAGATTCAGCATCTGTAAAAGGCTAAGAGGGATGTTTAAAAAACTAGTGAAGACAATGTGAGTGAAGTGTTTGACATGAATTAGTGATCGATCCACGCAAGTTAATATTATTTTTACATTATCATCATTTTCATCACAGTGTGTTGAATTGCAGACTGAATAGACCTTGCCAAACAAAGAGCCCCGTAAATAGCAGAGATCACACTGCTTTTCTAATTGTGCGTTACCATACGAAATGCATTGGTAGTTACTAAATCAACATATAATGGAGTGAATTCAAATAAAAGCATTCAATAACCATTTAGTCAAACTGACTGAGCGCTTCCTGTAGGTACTACCTACCTGGGATGTCTCAGGTTTTTGCGAGGCTTGCTGTATCTTGGTGTTCTTGGTACTGTTTTTGTTGATCGGGTTCTAAGTCACTTTTACTTACAGTGAGTCAGTCCCCACAGGTTTTGCTTCTAAGAAAATTATATGAGCAATATATACAGCTTCCTTCTGTAAAGCTGTATATATTGCTTATATAATTTTAGAAGCAAACTTAGAAATGAATAACTACGTGGACTATTCTTTTTTTTTTAAACGCGGACTATTCATTTGTCTCTGTAGATTCAAGTTCATACGAATCAAACCGTTGCAGCAGTGTATCCCCTGCTCTCTTCATCTCCCAGTGGGTGTGGGCTAGAGAGTAACATGTGAAGAATTTAACTTGCAGTTCTTTGCATATTCCCGAATCTTCCTCTTTCGAAAAACCTTTCCTGCTTCTACTGTCTGACTATACGCCCGTCCTTCTCTTTGACTTCAGAGCCTCTGATTTCATATTAACTCCTTGGTTCAGCAAATATTTTGTCACCAGCTGCCATGTGGCAAGCATTATTACTCTCAGGGTGGTGATGCCAACTAAATCAGTTTCTGCTTCACAGAATCCAGAGCATGACATTTACAAAATTATATATTGCAATTCTTTATTTTCCTGTCTCTTATGCTGAATGTGAGCCTTCTGAGGGGAGTTGCAATATCTAAAAGAACTTTGGGTCTCAGGCTCAGTATCTTATATATGGTAGATTTGTACATGCGGGGAATTATTAATTACATAGAGAGACCCTTCCTGTTATATCCTATGAGAAATGCAACTGAGTATTGAGAATCATAATCTGCAGGTCCATGAAACAACGTGGCACTAAATATGCATTCTTCCACTTACAAAGTGTTGTTTGTTTGAATTTTAATTCAGGTGACCAATAAAATGGGGGAAGACTTTACAGAGATCCAATTTCTAGCTTCTCTTGAAAAGTCCCCGAATCCCACATTCCTGTACTTTGCCCATGAGAGAATCTGCTGCCAGTCCACCTGCTCCCTGAGCTGGAGCACCTCCTCTTTTATCACTGCAACCCTACCACGCCCCGTTGAGTTACTGAAAATAATAACTTAGTCCCCCTTCTTTAGTGATGGGGGAGGCTCCTAAGCATTTGCCTTCATTTGAACTCTAGAGTCCATTGGGTCATCAATCTAAATTTTGTCTGAGCTGTTTTCCTGCGTATTCACGGTATTTCCATGTATCTCAAATTAAATCAGATAATTTCCTGCTACATTCTATTGGAATATGTGTCCTGGTCCACAGTAAAACTAGATCTAACCTTTCTGGTTGGTTTGGTTTCCTGTATGATTCCTAAACTGACACTTTTTTTTTTTTTTGGTCTTGGTTTCATCATAGGAGATTAGCACACTTAAAAACAAAATAGAATTCACATTTTACCTTAATTAAACTTATAGTTTATTAAACCAAATGTATTCCTTGTTTCAGTTATCCTTAAAAAGAAGAGGAAGCAAAGATTTGCCAAAATCCGAAAAAAAGGCTCAACAGACCCCCACAGAGGTACGTAGAAATAAAATTTCAAGTATCTCAAATGTATATAATAAGCTACATGTAAAGACATAATTTTTTTTAATTTTCTATTTTAATCATTATGGATACATAATGGTTATACATATTTATGGGGTACATGTGATATTTTGATACAAGCCAATTGGGGTACTCAAGCATTTGTCATTTCTTTGAGCTGAGAACATTCCAATTCTACTCTTTTAGTTATTTTGAAACAGTACCTTATTATTAACTCTAGTCACCCTACTGTGCACCATAATGGTCAAACAGACAAAGTAAATTATGCACATCAATTATGTAGCTGTAGATACAGGTCGTATAAAGAATTCAGCGATAAAGCCAGCACCGATACCCCTGTTAAACTTGCTTTTACACTGTAAGCATACAGCAGCGTGTCATTAGTGCCGTATTTAAGAACTGTACCCATGATGTTAATCTTGTTCTTTCATAATTAATAAGGTCAAAAGAATGGCTGTTCCTATAGGATCAGGGGAAGGTAAAGAAAGGAATGTTGTAGGAAGGGATGGCGAGAGGGAGAGAGAGGCTCATGATGTCTTCAGAGAGCCCCCAGAATGAAGAAATTCTCTGTGCCAGTGATTAGAGAAGCAAAAGAAAGGGAACAAAGCAATAAACATAAAACCGACAAGATGTACTTAACACGGGCTTTTATTACTACCTTAGAAAGAGCCACAGTAAAGACTAGCTCTCCTTTCAGGGTGAACAGAGGTGCTGATGGCTGTAAGGAAGGAGATGTTAAAACAAGGAGGAAATATTTGGGATAGAAGTGACATTGACACATAGCTAGATACTGACTTTTAAACATGTAAATGGGAATCTATTTAACTAAATGTATATTAATACCCTGGTTTGTTTTCAGATGCTATGAATCTTCACCCTTTAAATGTATTTTAAAAATGTACTTTTAAAAATTATTACAAGGTGTTTTCTCATTAAAGTGATACTTCACTCTCTAAATGTATTTTAAAAATACAGTTTTAAAAATTATTACAAGGTGTTTTCTCATTACATTAAAGTGATACTTCAATATTCAAAATTTGACAAGTTTATTTCAGTCATTTTTTGGAAGCCTAGCATATTCAGCGTGTATTAGTTTCCTTTTTTCCGCTATCCCCTCACTCTCTTCTTGGTTAATTTTCCTCCTGGCTCTTGTACAAGAACAGTTGTAGGCCTCAGGATTTCGAGAGTCCCAGAGAGTCTTCGTCAAGATCATAACACCTTATTTTGCACCTTTCTCCCTGTTTCCTTACTAAGTCCAAATGTGCTGTGTCACTACAGCTTTTCCATTCTCTGCGTTCGCTTTGTCAGCTCTCTCTAAATAGGAGGCTGTGGTTCATTTCGTGCTGCCAGGAGTTTTCTTTCCATTCTTGTTTAGGGGGTAGATGAGATAAGCTCCGGGTTCTAAAATCTTAAGTTGGTTTTATTTAACAGTTTATTGAAGAAAAAACAAACCATATTTGTTCTATTCTTATATTTCCTATGTTAAAGTTTACTTTTTCATTAATATTCTCTAATCCAGGAATTCTCAAATTCTCAGCTGTGTGTTCCTGGCCTGGTGGACTTGCCCTCCACGTGCATGTGCTCAAGGGGACCTTTTTGCAAAAGACATCTACAGCTTTCGTTAGTGTCTCAGGGGGCCTGGCCTTATGAAATTCAAGATGCCTTATAGTCCACTAGCTTTTGTTTCATGAGCACGAACTCCCTGGGATGTTTAGAAGTATACTGTTGGGCATTTAAACTCCCCACTATCATTTCTAACACATTTATTTTCACAGATTATGACCTGTCACATTTCAAACACCCATCCCAGGAGACTGATCAAGGCTGTCCCTGGTAGGATATCTCAATTATAAAATGGTCCATTTTTATGAAGCTACAATGATTCTGTTGCTCAGTCAAGGCTGAGGACCACTAATCCACATATATATATTACTGCAAGCATCACCTTCTGTTGATTCCTGTTTAGGTGTTCACCTTAGCCAGGGCATATTATAGACAGCACACATTTTACTCAGCTTTGCATTGTCTGTATCTCGTGTCCAGCACCCTGCACATGTGTAATATAGGCATGCAGTCCCCAGGTTCCAACAAGATCGGTTCTATAGGTTTGTTCTTAAGTTAAATTTGTATTTAAGTTGGAAGAGGTACATTTACCTAGTGCCTGTAATAGCCTCCATTCATAAGTGCCAGTCATACATCAGTCAGATATTTGTAACTCAGGGATTTACCATAATACCTTCTGTTCATAAGTTTACGTTGTATGTAAGTCAGATGTTTGTAACTTAGGAACTGCCTGTACATGTCCCCCTTTTCTAGCTTGAACCACACGAAATTGCCAACATGCTATTGATTTTGATCTACAGAAATGGCAATTTCATATGGTCCAAACTACTCTATCCGTATAGCTTTGTATTTCATTTTGTTAATTTGCTTCAGCTTCTTTGATCTATTCTTTGCATGTTCCTCCAGCAGCAGTGACTTCATTTATTGGGAAATGGTATTGCATAGTGATTCGGAACTGTAGCTCCAGGGCTGGGCTGTCTAAGTTGAAATCTCTGGCCTATACCAGCTGGTACGACCTTTGACAAGTTACTTATTCCTTTTGTGACGCTATTTCCTCATTTATGAAACAGGAGTCATAATAGAGAGTTGTACGGATTAAGTGGGTTAATCTGTGTAAATGCAATTTCTCTTCTAGGAGTGGCTCTTTAAGTCAAAGGCAAGCTGAGCTTACTTTTTTACTGACCCTTCATTATCTTATGTTCCCCTCCTCATAATCGTACTTTCTTATGAGTGAGTGAGCAAATCTTTAACATACACAAAAATAAGAAATAACTGGTTTCATACCTCAGAGCGTTTTAATCTTTCCTGCTGGCCCTTCACTGTGGAAAACACGAGCAAACATTTACTGCTTTGTCACTGTGGACCAGCCAGTTCCCATACAATCTTCTATTTTTTTTTTTAAACAATTCTATATAGCAGTGGTTCTCAACCTTCCTAACGTCGCAATGTATTCTCATTGTTAAAAACGGGTTGAAACCCACAAGTTGAGAACTGCTGACATATAGTATTTCTATGTGCAGTTCCAAATTCAGCTTGCAATAAATTAGGTTATAACATGGGGACACAGGGTATATTGGCAGATTGGGTTCTTAAGCTCTTTGCATTGCAGAAATTAGCAGGCTTTGCTAAAGAAGAAGATTTCTTTGTAAATGAAGAAAATGATTATTGTGCCCATCATTCTCTTGGTGTAATTCCTTCCCTCATGATACATAATGACTTTATTACATGCAGAATATGTCTGAGAGTTAAAATAATTGTTATGTTTTTATTTCTTCAGGCAAGAGAGCTCACATATACACAAATCAAATATTCTTCTCTCTTTTTTTTTTCTTAGCTTAGCATAGCCCAATGAAGTGTTACTCTGCTCCAATCTGTAGCTGGTGTCACACCCACTGCTGTTTTGGTTAGAATCAAACTGCAGCATATGCATGTGTGTATATGTGTGTGTGTGTGTGTGTATACACATATATATATATATATATATATTTTTTTTTTTTTTTTTTTTTTTGGCTACTAGCAAATAAAGGCCTAGCCTTGCAGTCAAGGACTTCCACCACCCATGTAGCCCTACCCAGCTCACCAGTCTTTTTTTTTTTTTCCACCAGTCTTATCTACTCTTACTTTTTAATACAACCTAGCTTATTTGTAAAAACATATTTGATATTTTTGGTCACTTTTCGATTCCAACATTGTTTCTAATTACCAGCCTACATGATCGTAGACTTCCCCTCCCAGACCTCTGATCATTTCTTATCCGTCTCCCTTTCTTTTCTTCTCCTCTCTGGTTGCCTCTGTGACCACTGCAAGAACTTGAACTTCTTCAGCTTCTACACTTCCACAGCTTCAGCCCCTCTGTGCATCTCAGTCGCCTGTCCTCACCTGTGGACCTGAGTTCTCCAGGTGCCAGGCTGTAATCTTTGTAGCCTTGAGCCTGAGATTACAGATGCTTATTGATAGATATTTCTACTCTGTATCCTTTTGCTGCTGCACCTCAAAGAGAGCATGTTACAAAACTTAGGCCCATGTTATTCCCACAACATCTGTTCTTTGTTCCTTCTCCATCCCTGTTGTTGGCAGTACAATCCAGGGAGATACCTAAACTCAGAAATCTAGGGTTATCTTTGATGCCTCTGATGATAAAATCTTAATACTAGAAAACTTTTTTTTTTCTTTGCGGCCATGGTGTTTTATTACATCAAATTAGGTCAAGAGATCTGCTGGCCATGGCAGTGAATGTGTTAAACACTGTGCTATGCCCTTGGCCTCATCCTCACTGAGTTAGTGGGAGGGTCTCCACACACAGCCTCCTGCAGGGCAGCTTCCCCCGACACTTGTGAAACGGATTCTCCCATCAAAGCTCTCTGTGACTCGGCCTCTCATCCCCTCTGTTGCTGCTAAGGCTCTCTCCTCGCTTCTGGCTGTGCTTCTCTCTCTCTTCTTCTGGAGGAAAGTAGATAAGCCAACATATCTGGTTTCTTTGATTTTACTGCCTTGCCTTATTTTTCTTCTTTCATGCTTCTTTTCTAGAAGCAACATGTGCAGCGGAAAAGAATATGAGTTTTGGAATCAGCCTGAGTACAGACTGTGCTCTGTCATTAGTAACTTGTACTCTGCTGTATGAACAAACCTCTCTTACTGGTAAAGGGGAGGTCTTGTAGGGCTGATGTGAGTATTTAATGATGCAAGTGATATTCAGCCTGTGCACACCCGGCAGCTCTCAACCCCCTGTATTCCCATCAGTAGATGGGAGGACAGGGGACCTGTGCCCTGTTCTCCATCTTTTCCATTTCAGAGGCTCTGGGCCTTATTTACTGAGCGTGTCCGACAGAAGTTCATCATTCTCCTCACCATCCTCACCAAAGGTTGCTCCTTCTTTACCAGAATGCATCTCAGACACAGGTGATTCCAAGTTCTGTGTAAGGCAGGCATATTTATTCCCATTTAAAAAATGAGGAAAGCAAAGTTCATAGAAGTTACATGATTGGCCCCAAAGTGCATACTTAAAAGTGAATTTTGGGAACTTGTCTTTGTGAGATATGTCATGGGACTCAGAAACATGCTTCTAAAACAGCCCTCAGGGAAAGAATGGATTTCCACTTCTCATTTCATACTTTTCCATTTAGTTGGTAGTTAGGCTTTGAATGTTGTGATTAGAATGTGTAAGCGGAACTTTTACAGATCCTACTCCAGTATCCTTTCACCAGCAAGGTCCACCACTATCCGTGAGACTGGTGAGAGTACATCCTACTCTAAAAGTGAGCTATATGGGATACCTAACATTTCTCCATGGACGGGCTGGTCCATAAAGGCCTTTAAAAGAATTCTCCTTTGAATGAATGTGGAGGGCATAGTGATCATGAGTCTGAGCCTTAGTTTCAGGCAGACCTGAATTCAGATTTCACCTTTGTCCTCTGCCACTTGTTAGCTGGGTAACCTTAAGTCACTGAACATCTTTAAACTAGGAATTTAATACTTAAGACCTAGAGGAGTGCATCATGGTGGAGCTCAACAATTTCCTTACTTAAAACTTAAGTTTACTGTGAAAATTAAATTAGGTCATCTATGTAAAGAACTTTACAGCATCTGGCTTGGAGGAAATGTTCAATAAATGGCAGTGAGTGCATATCAGCCACGTTTTCTCCACTGAATAGGGTTTGCCTTTATTACAGTAATCACAAAATAAACAAAAAGAGCTCTGTTGAAACGACCAGCAATGGTTGTGTGCCGTTACAACACATAATCTCTGAACAGTGATGAACACAGTTTCTCTCTTTCTGTATTCCTTTTCTTTCTTTTTTCCAGGATGTACTATTGTCCTAACCTAATCTCTAATTTGCCAAAGAACTGAAGTGATTTGAAGGAAGCACACAGCATCTGTTCTCTCCGTGTGTCAATAAATCTTGATTGCAGAAAACAAAATCCTTTCACAGGTGTCCCTGTTTGATGGGTGTCTTGATTTGCTTAAAAATGATCTCCTGTCCTTTTCTTTCTTTTCCCCACAATGAGGAGGACAATGAAGATCTGAAATGCCAGCTGCAGTTTGTTAAGGAAGAAGCTGCTTTGATGAGAAAGAAACTGGCCAAGATTGATAAAGAAAAGGACAGATTCGAACACGAGCTCCAGAAATACAGGTCCTTTTATGGGGATCTGGACAGTCCTTTGCCCAAGGGAGAAGCTGGGGGGCCTCCCAGCACCAGGGAGGCCGAGCTCAAGCTACGGCTGAGGCTGGTGGAGGAAGAAGCCAACATCCTGGGCAGGAAAATCGTGGAACTTGAGGTGGAGAACAGGGGCCTGAAGGCCGAGCTGGACGACCTGAGGGGCGATGACTTCAATGGCTCGGCCAACCCCCTCATGAGGGAGCAGAGCGAATCCCTGTCGGAGCTGCGGCAGCATCTGCAGCTGGTGGAAGATGAGACCGAGCTGCTGCGGAGGAACGTGGCCGACCTGGAGGAGCAGAACAAGCGCATCACGGCGGAGCTCAACAAGTACAAGTACAAGTCGGGCGGCCACGAGAGCGCGCGGCACCACGACAACGCCAAGACCGAGGCCCTGCAGGAGGAGCTGAAGGCGGCGCGCCTGCAGATCAACGAGCTCAGCGGCAAGGTCATGCAGCTGCAGTACGAGAACCGCGTGCTCATGTCCAACATGCAGCGCTACGACCTGGCCTCGCACCTGGGCATCCGCGGCAGCCCCCGCGACAGCGACGCCGAGAGCGACGCGGGCAAGAAGGAGAGCGACGACGACTCGCGGCCGCCGCACCGCAAGCGCGAAGGGCCCATCGGCGGCGAGAGCGACTCGGAGGAGGTGCGCAACATCCGCTGCCTGACGCCCACCCGCTCCTTCTACCCGGCGCCCGGGCCCTGGCCCAAGAGCTTCTCCGACCGGCAGCAGATGAAGGACATCCGCTCGGAGGCCGAGCGCCTGGGCAAGACCATCGACAGGCTCATCGCCGACACGAGCACCATCATCACCGAGGCGCGCATCTACGTGGCCAACGGGGACCTGTTCGGACTCATGGACGAGGAGGACGACGGCAGCCGCATCCGCGAGCACGAGCTGCTCTACCGCATCAACGCGCAGATGAAGGCCTTCCGCAAGGAGCTGCAGACCTTCATCGACCGCCTGGAGGTGCCCAAGTCGGCCGATGAGCGCGGCGCCGAGGAGCCCATATCCGTGAGTCAGGTACAGTTCTGCCTACTGCGAGCTCGGGCGCCGACCGGCCTGGCCGCGGAGCTGCCGTCCCCGGAGGGGCGTCTCCGCGCCCAGACGGCCGCGCCCCGCTTCAGGGCCATCCCTGCCCGGAGTCAGCCGCGGGGGAAGCCCCGGCCGGCTGCCTGGCCCTTCGCGCTGCCCTTCTCCAGGCCTGAGGTTTTTGTACCCCAATCTCTAAGTCACCATTTCCCCTCTGAAAAATTTAGCACCGTCACCCTCGGTTTTGGGGTAAAGGTTGAAGGATTTTTAAGATTCATTATTATTATGGAAGGTCAACATTTTTCAAAATGACTCTGCTAACACATCAAACTGCAAGCAGGTCCTGAATAGGTAATCTTCCAGTAGTTGCGTGTTAAAATTTTAAAACATTTCTGGAGGCGGACACAGTGGCTTGTGCCTGTAGTCCCAGCTATCTGGGAAACTGAGGCAGGAGGCTTGAGCCCAGGAGTTCTAGACCAGCCAGGGCAACATAGTGAGACCTTGTCTTTAATATAAATTTAAAAAGAAAATAATAATAATAATAATAGAAAAGGAAAGGAAATCCAGGCAAAAGCTCTAGCAGGCCTGGCTTTTAAAAAATAAATATAACAACGAAGCAGGCAATAATGCTGGATACTTGTAAATATATGGTGGAAACCAGTGGTCAAGGGCATGATTCTGTATCTAGAGCCCTATCAAAGAGAACCAATGAAAGCCTCCCCTTTATGGTTCAGCTAAAGTAACATGATGGTTATTTCCAGAGACAATCACTATCAGTTCTGTGGTGGAGAATCTCAGGACTGGGAAAGGAGTGTTGTACTTGAAGCCAACACTCATTCAGAGAAATAGTAATAACTATTCCAGAACAGGGAAAACCAGTATTTTTCCTCCATCCTGATTTGTAGAGGCACACCGGATGAATTGGACTGAGCTGCTTTGGCCAGGTACGGTGGCCACTTACAGACCAATGCATTTTGTCAGAGTTAACCACGTGAAAGATAATTTATGAAACAAAACAGGCAGTGCTGTTTCCCGCTGGCAAGCCTGGTGTCCTGTATCCATGGGAGAACTCACGGAAGTACCAAAGCATGCATGGCTTTTAAGACACGCAATGCATTTATATTTAAAAATCGGTTTATACACAGAAGCATGATATTAGATTAACTATCTATTAGTTCAGCTAAGAAAACTGCAGCCCTGTTGCTTAATTTATCTTGCATGTTGCTGTGCTTTGCTATGAAAAAATAATAATTTTTGTGATAAAACTTGGTGGATTTCGATATGTTAAGGGTTACCTTCTTCTATCTATTATATATCAGGGAATTGGCTTTTAGTTTCCTTGTTGCAGATTTTTGAATACTATGAGCATGTAGTTTTTAAATGATTTACCCTCAGGGGAAATCAGAGTGAGAAAAAGCATTGTGCATTAACCAGCTTTCAGATTTTATAAATACAGGCTTAAGGGGGGGGGGGGTGTCGTCAAAGTCGTCAAGTCGGATGACTCCTTAGATCAGTTGATATAAATTTAAGTTTTAAAAATTACTATTAATTAATGCTTCTCTTTGTTTTTGCATTTACCTTCCCAGATGTTCCAGCCTATCATTTTGCTTATTCTCATTCTCGTATTATTTTCATCACTTTCTTACACAACCATATTTAAACTTGTCTTCCTTTTCACATTATTTTTTGTACTGTAAAACTTTCATCATTCACCATTCATTATAGTATTTTCAGTTTGTTTTATTTTGTTCATCCTTCAAGACCAGAAGTAAAAGAAGTATAATTTCTGTAGTAACCAATGCTGTAAAAACACTGAAGACTGCTTGTTTCTTTAAAAAGACACAACTCATCTTACCACTACCAAATTTAATAAGAAGCCCAAGCATTAAAATATTTCAGGTAAGGAAGTAAGTACCTTTTGTTACAAATCGTAATTTTTGCTTCCTCCTTTTACATCTTGATTTGTGCTCTTCTTGATAAACAATTGGCAGATTGACCCCCCCCCCAAATTAACTAAATTGTTCGTAATTATGTCTTAGTAGTTGACGATTATGGTAATTCAAAAGCTGATATTCACAGATTGGTCACATTTATAGAAATTATATAGATTTATAAAGTTCCTTTGTTAGGTTGCTTCAGACTAACCAGATAATTTTGACATCCAATAAATAACTGTGAACAATATGATGAATAAATGAAATGTGACCTTCATGGAAAATAGTAATGTATTGTAAGGCCAGTCTGTTCTGTTTACGAGATATACTTGGAAGCATGAGAATAGATTAAGTCTTAAAAAATGAATATCTCCTACTGTATTTGATCAGCTTTCCACCAAACCAGCTACTTCAGCTTTTTCTTAGAGCCACATTGTAAATCAAGCTTGTTGCCGGGAGTCCTGTCATCTTTTAATAGGTTGCCTGCAGAACAGGAAATATGCTATAAAAATGGTATGTGAATTGTTTAGAGCAGGGAAAAAAAAATAGTCATTCTCTAGATTTGATTAAATCACCATCCAAATCCAGTAGCACAGTTCCAATAGGAGGTACTCACGAAATATAAACTTACTTTAGTTTATAAATATGAGCATCCCCCTTACTCTTCATATCTAACATGGCCAGGAGAGATGCCAGGTACCCCAAAGCCCTATTCTGTCTTAGTAGTTTACCCAGTGGAGAGCTAGAATGCGCCAGTGCCACCCAAGATCCAGAAATCTCAGCACTGTCAAAGTCATATACTTGTAAATACTCACTGTTTGGTTGGTGGATATAAAAATCTCTGGTAAAGAGAAATATCTTGTATCTTGGCAAAAAAGTAAAGTAATGAAAAAACTTTTCTCTAGCACAAAAGTTGGTACTGGTAACAGCCTTTTGAATCCCAGGAATTTCGCTTGCAACAGACCACAATTTATTTATAGCCTTATCCTGCCCACACTTTCATTTCCCTTCAAGTATTTGTTTAAAAAAAAAACACCTAACAACTTCACAGTTGTCTGAAAGTTCAATTAAAGATTACTGCCCTTACTCTCTATAGACTTTTTCTTGGTTGTTGTTCGTTTTTCTGCTTGTTTTTGGTTGAGGGAGGGAAGTCCTAGAGGAGTGGTAGTTAACCAGAAGTTGCAACCTGTTGACAAGTACTTCTGTGTTTGCATTTTGGAGGTTCAAAGAGCTAGGTAGAACTTCTTTACAAAAACGAATGCAGTAAGATAAATCCCATGGGTAATCATTATGATTCAAGTTTACTTTTTAAAAAATTTTATCTCAGGGGGTAGCAACCATGTTAAAAACCAAAATCTGTCTTTTAGATCCAGGTCACCACCTCAAAGAACTGAAAGTCATTATTTGATGGCTGTATGGAAATATCTGGAAGGATTGCAGATTGTCACAGGGCCTGGGAAACTCTCTGGCATTAGAGGGAAGGACTCAGAGTCTCAAGCTCCCTGTGATTCCATATCACACATAATCGTTTCACCCAAATTGCTGATACTGTCTTTGTGGAGAAATGTGGTGTGTGATGCAGTCGATACCCCGGAAGCATCTTGCTTCTTTGCCATTCTGTGTGGCTTTGGAATTGTGGCTTTCTTTGTCATGAGAGGAATCAAGAACTAAATATCTGGATTAGTGGTTCTCAACCCTAGCTGCACATCAGAATTCCTGGGCTGTTTTTAGTGGGGACCCTACCCCATACTAATTGAAACTAAACGTATGGGTAGGTATTTATAGTTCTTTAATCTTTGCAGAACCACTGCTTTTAGATATTTGGATTATCTGAACTCCTTGCATTCTACATACCCCCAGAAGAGGTTACAATAAACTGTGTGATACTAGGACATAGGATCGTCAGCTGTCTGGGTTTGAGTTGACCTTAAGATCCAGTAACTCAGTGGATGTCTGAATCCTGGCTAGACACTTCTACTCAGAGCAAAGCTGTTCTGTTTCTACCCTGGCTGGGGGTGTCAGAATACTCTCCTTGCATTAATACAGGTTCTCAAAGCAACGAAATCAAAGACAAGTAGGAATAATATGTAATAAAAAAAAGTACCAAGATGAAGAGTGTACGAGTGCAAGGTCACACACGCACCTAGAGATTCAGGCACGTGTGCACACTGAATTCAAGATGACCCGACAATGCCATGCATGCGCTTACGGTAAAATGCATTCTTAGATGGAAGGACACCAGAAATGTATGCAGGGGTGGCACAAATATCTCAGTGATAACTTGTGATCTGAATAAGGCAAGAAAGGCCTCAGGGCTAACCAAAATACCAGCCTCATCTTTAGATCTCTTCTTAGGAAGTATGGTCCTTCTGGCAACAGGTGGAAGAATTTCATGAGAATCATGAACCCTGTCCAGGTCCTCCACACACGGGACCTCTGTAAGATACTGGGGAGGAGAAAGTAGCCTGAAATGGGCTGCCTTGACTGCTGCTCCCAGGTTCTGTGGGATTTGGGATCAGCCTACAGCTCCTCTGAAGTTAGTGAGGCAACTTTACCATATAGTTGAATTCCAGGGAGACTCTTTCCCACTCTTCCCTACCCACTGTGTGGACGGCTTCCCTGCTGAGCCATGGGCACAGACACTCCTCCGTCACATTGGACTGCAGAATGAGGACTGCATCCAGGGAGAGAGCATTCAGACCTGCCTGTATCTCCAGGGACATGCTGGGAGCCAGAGGGTTAAAGGTGATCTCAGCAAACTACCAGTAGGCATGAAGTGACTTTTTCCCTTGCTGTAAGCTGTTCTGTGGACATCCAGCATCTCTGTATCTTTTTCATACATCACAGGACATAAACTAGGAAAGAGCCGTTAACAAAGATGGTGCCCAAGAATGTGAGAGAAAGTTCCCAGAATCTCCATCCCCTCCCCTTTAATCTGCATGATTTATGTTGTATTAAACTAGTTTTGAAAGAGGTATACACATGCTTCTTTGTTCACCAAGAGAGCAAAGTCCCCCAATTAGTGAGACAAGAGATCTTCTTTTGTTTGCACCTTTGAAGCTTGTTATCTAAATATCACACTGAAACTAAACTCAAAAAGCGAATCTTACTGTAGAAAATACCCTTGCATGCACATTCTTGGCCTTAGGAACAAGTGTCGTTGTTAATTTGGCCTAGATGTAAGAAAAAAGGAATTCAGTTGGCTATTTTTAAGCATAACTGACTAAACTCATTTAAAGAAAAAAAAACCGTCAGTGCTGAGCTTGGAATGTGTATTGGCCTGCATTCCCCAATCTTCACTTCAATTTCTGTGGTAGAATAGGATATAATTATCTAATCAGCTGCCAGCAAAGTTTGGAATGTGAATTTGGTAGCTCAGCCTTAACTCCAAATATTTGTGCAGTGTTTACAGCTACATTCTCACAGAACCGCAGCCCAGTTCATCTGGTAGAGGCATGCTTTGGGTCAGATGCCCTAATGAATGATAGGTAGAAATGAAAGTGGGTAGTATCAGGAAGCAAGACATTTTGGGACTATTTATTAAACTACTGGAACTTGGTGCAATATGTATGAAGACATGGTTGCTTAAACCCTACTTATATAAACAAAATTATGAAAGCCTTTTTTGTTTCTTTGGAGACAGAGTCTCACTTTGTTGCCGTTGGTAGAGTGCCATGGTGTCTGTGAGCTATCACAGCAACCTCAACTCTGGGGCTCAAGCGATTCTCTTGACTCAGCCTCCCAAGTAGCTGGGACTGCAGGAGCCTGCCACAACGCCTGGCTCTTTGTCAGGGCCTCGCTCTGTCTCTGGCTGGTCTCAAACTGGTGAGCTCAGGCATTCCACCCACCTCAGCCTCCCAGAGTGCTAGGATTACAGGTGTGAGTCATCATGCCCGGCCTTAAAAGATAATTTTGATTCTGTGTTTTTAATTTTGATCTGGTTTTTGATAGGTGAGGTGATTTTGTACATGTTTTGTTGAGACTAACATCTCACAGGTAGGTCTTGATATTCTCAGCGGCCTCCTGGTGAAATTTTAGAAGGAAATTTATACAAAGTAATAATGCCTTGTGGTCTGAACATAGCAGGAAATCTTTGTAGTTGCAGTAGTAAGTGTGGTAACATCTCGAATTCTTCCTCCACTGTTGATCAGTGGAGAGATGAGGAAGTAGTGATGGCTGTTTTTCATGTTAGCCACTTTGAAAGTGTGCAAAATTTTAGAAGCTGTAAAGATCTTTTCCATCTAACTTAATAAATATACTTTCATCCACACCTCTGCTTAATGGTAATATTCTCTGCTCACTGGCAGTTCTAATCTGTGGTGGTCCTAGTGAAGTTCTGGGTAACTTTTAAACACTTCCAGGAACACCTTTTGAATAGGGTATTGTTATGCTTATTTGATTAAAGTATAAGGGCATCAAATGGAACACTTTAGACATAAGGAGAAACTTCAGAAATCTTCACCTTGTACTAACCTCTGTTAAGCTGCATGTGTTGTCCTAAAGAGCTCATCTTCTATTTCAGATGTTTGTTTAATGAACTTAAATCTTTGGACATTTCCTGATTATTCGATTTGATTGTTATGATGATAAGTTTTTAAATTCATAGTTGTATGTATTTTCCTGTATTGGAAAATATAACTGTTTTTCAAAATAAGGTACTACCAAAACCCAACATCTAAAAATAAAATTGCAAAACTTTACTATAACATAAGAATATGTAATCAGTGATGGTTAGTAATTCTTCTGCCTTTTCAAAACTGTTCATACAGTCTTCCCAACTTGCATATTAGAATATTTTTTCTAATATTATCTAAACCAAATTTCTATT
The DNA here is from genome assembly GCA_963574575.1 of Galagoides demidoff. Classification (NCBI taxonomy): domain Eukaryota; kingdom Metazoa; phylum Chordata; class Mammalia; order Primates; family Galagidae; genus Galagoides; species Galagoides demidoff. The sequence goes on from CAUYQV010153576.1 coordinate 21,753, forward strand.
TAGGGCATTTAAATTTCAGATCATAAAATCTTGCTCCTATTTTGATATCTTTTTTTTTTTTTTTTTGCAGTTTTTGGCCTGGGCCGGGCTTGAACCCGCCAGCTCTGGTATATGGGGCCAGCGCCCTACTCCTTTGAGCCACAGGCGCCACCTTATTTTGATATCTTTTATTTACACTATCAGTATATGTTTAAATAGATTAACTAATAAGTTAAAATGTTTTCATCTTATATCAAAATTAACATTAAATAAACAGTAAAGTGAAACATTATGCTAATTTAAAAGCTAGTTTAAAAACTAGAACTAAAAAGTATAAAATACTGATTCATTTGACAAATTGGCGGGCCACCCAGAAGTATTTAGGAATGATGCAATTTCTTGATTACTATAGTTGAAAAGTATTAATATCCTACATATTCCAGAGATAGAGCTCTGAAAATTATTGATTACTTTAATGGGCTAATTATTGCAATTATTGAAAAACTACGCCTTACCTGTTTATTTTCTGGAGTCTCTTCTGAATGTTTTAAGTTGAGCTGTTTAACAAACAAGATATCATACAAGTGATTATTGAAAGATGGGAAATAATGTCATTCATTTCTGAGGTTGTCCAGCATGATACACATTTAAAGTCCGTTCTTTAGGCTGAGCACAGTGGCCATGCCTGTAATCCTAGCATGCTGGAAGGCTGAGTTGGGTGGATCATCTGAGCTCTGGACCTCAAGAACAGCCTGAGCAAGAACAAGATACTAGGGCAGCGCCTGTGGCTCAAAGGAGTAGGGCGCCGGCTCCATATGCCAGAGGTGATGGGTTCAAACCCAGCCCAGGCCAGGGGAAAAAAAAAAATAACAGATACTGTCTCTACTAAAAATATAAAAACTAGCTGGGCATGGTGGGCACCTGTAGTCCCAGCTACTCAGGAGGTTGATGTAAGAGGATCTCTTGAGCCCAAGAGTTTAAGGTTGCTGTGAGCTATGACATCATAGCATTCTAGCCTGGGATGACAGAATGAGACTGTATTAAAAAAAAAAAAAAACTCAGCTCTTTAAGTTCATCTCAAAAGCACCTTCCTTAACCTAATGCTTTTAAATATTAAGAGGTTATGAGGGTCAGAGAGGAGCTCATTAGTTTTCCCACTTGCTTCTAATGATCAGCAGGGGAGAGAATTTAAGAGCTTTGTTTTTAATAGTGGATACAGTCTTACCAAAATTAATTTATTCAGAGATTTTAGATGACTCCTAGGAATCTGAGCACTATTACCTGGCAGTAAGTGTATCTGCTGTGACTCTAGGGCCACTGCACCAAGGCCCTTGGAGTATGTACACTCTCCAAAGGGTCCATCTAGTAAAAAATAAAAACCACCACAGCAAAGCAGCCAAAGGCAAGTGGATGAAGGAAAGTTAATTTCCCCTACCCTTGGACCTCACAGATCTCGAGGTGAAAAAGCTCTTCAGGAGGGGAAACTTATGTCTCTGCTCAGGGTCCTCATTTTAGGAATGTAATTGATTCAGAAGTAACTATTTGAAGATACTGATATTTGTAGAAAGTGAGTGGTTTCACATTGGCAGGATGGATTCAAAAGAGTTGGATAAGAAAAATTTGAGTTATGAGAATCTATTGCACAAAATATGTAGTTTCAGCAATTACGGCATATAGTATAAAGACCAGGCACGACCACTTTGGGGGGTATACTGAGCAACTATCATTTTCTTCCTGTACTTGAATATCTTTTTGCCCCACACCTTACCACCATTCTGTGACTCTCTGTTCCTTCATGGGTTTTTGAGGTGATCCTGGGCAAGCCATCTCTCTGGGCATTACAATTCCAGGATCATGTGGACTGACTAGAGGACCTTGGCCATGGAGAAGGGGTTAGCGTGGCCTGGAGGCTATACCAGAACATGACTTTAGGCCTCCATTCCATTCTCCACCTTCATCTCCAGACCCTTCACTGTAGCCTTCTCTTATCATGATGCCACTTTCCTTTTCACCTACCACCAAGCTCTGAAACTCTTGTTCCCACTCATGCAGTTTCCCTTCTTTTTCTGCTCTGTGCCCCGTGAATGAATCAATGTTCCTGAGCTCCAATCAGAGCTTCCCTCTACTGACTTGTTCCTTCCAGTCCTTTCCATGTATTAGCTATTCTTTTCTGTGCCAGGTGTGACCAGCCAGTAATTACTTCCTATCTGTGGTATTTTAGAAGACAGTTTACTGGAAATATAGCATTATCCTCCAGCAGTGGGAAAACTGAAATTTCTGGTAGAAGATAAATGTGAACTAGTAGTTCCTTGAGGGAGTATGGATTAATTCCTGGGACCTTTCAGATCACACTGGCTCAGTGTCCTCTCTGAGCCATGCTTTATGCCTGGAACACCCTAGCTGAGAGATGTGGCTCAGGGTGGCCCTCTGGTGGTGGATAGGCATCTCCAGGACTTCTTTGGGGCACTAAATAAGAGGTAGCCCTAGAAAAGTGCCTTTATTATTTAGATTTTATTGTCATCATCACTGACATCTCCCAAATCAAGTCTGTAAATAATATAATTAGATGCTAAAAAATTTTTTTGAAAAAAATGTGATCAAGGTCTGTTTCTAACTTTAAAATAGCTCACATTTCTCAAATATGTTATTGTTTGGGGCAGAATTTGGACCAATACTTCAAAAGAACAAATAGTTCAAAACTGTTTCTTCTGAATATTTCTGTCATCTGGAAATGCCTGTACATAAGCCCCATGACAGATCTGCTTGGCTAAAAAAATCTGTTAACATGTCAGCAGCCTTCGGAATAGAAGAGCCAGCATCCCATGATTCTAGGGGAAAACTTCCAGAACTGAGAAAATAGTACATTAGCTGGAACGCGATAATCTCAGTATGCGGTTTTCATGGATAATAAATGCTCTGTGTGTGACCTTCATAATTTTATACCCCCAAACAGCATTTAGGAGTATAAAACTTATTTTATTAATGTACAATTGAAATTCTACCATCCTAGGACTCAGATAACATAGAACCAAATTTGACATAATCATCTGTGGAACTTTGTAAAAGTTCAGAAGCCTACACCTCAGCACTGGACGGTCTGATTCAAAAAGTCTTGGGGAAGGTTGCAGCTTTACTATTTTTGTTTGTAATTCCCTGAGTGATTTCAGTGTGCAGCATGATCTGAGAGGAACACTCAGCCATGATCCCCATGGTGGAAAGCTGTGGGTACTCCCTGGAGAGGTTCTCCATATTTGTCAATAAGCTCATTTCGAGACAGTGGGCTACTCAACGTGTGAGCAGTCATGGGTCACGTTTCAGGGAACCTATAGAGTTAATCAAGCTTGGTGAAGACAAGGATTTGTCTTAGTCTTTGAATCCTCTTGGTCTAACCTGACACAGAGTTCATAACAACAAATATTTGCTAAGTGGAATATTGAAGTACCAAAGACTTTTCCTTAGGAACGGAAGATAATTTAAGATTCAAGAGTTTTGCTGCACAACTGAGATCATGTATCTTACTTTGAAAATTGCAAAGAGAAGACATTATTTGAGAAGGAATTGTTACTTAAATATGTCACCTCCTGTAGCCTCTGAACTTTAACATGCATAAAAATGAGTTGGTTTTCAAAAGTTATTCTCTTTCTCAATCTGTTCCATTTCCCTTCTGATGAAAATAAAAACACAATACCCCTTTTACTATTAAATATATTCAATGGGTAAAGGAAAAAGCAACTCGAAAACTTTACAAGCAAGATATCAGAAGCTCCCCAGTCTCCTACTGACCAGGCTTGTCATGGTGTAAAGAGATTATATGAGTACTGTTTATGACATCTTCCTGATAGAAAATGATAGATTAAACATATACTGGCATACTTAAGGCCTGGTTGCTGTTTTTATCCCCAGATTTTTTTAGCTACTAAGTTATAATCCTGTGGCCTTTTTATTTTGACCCAGAATTTACATTAGCTAAGGATACAGCCTCCTTAGATAAATAGTCATCAACATAAACACTCTGCTATATGACTCTTCCATCATGCTTGGAAAATAGACTATCATCTCTCTAATTTACACATAGGAGAAAACCGAATTTAAAATTTGGCACAGCCAGAAATCAACTTCTCACTCTTCTCTCAGATCCAGCCTTCTTATCCCCAGGTTCAATTTTCTTTCCTTGAACTGCATGGAATTTTAAACTTCATGGCACTCCACCAGACATGAGAAGACCTACATTCTATTCTTGGCATGGCTAGTACGTGGCTTTGTGACCTTGAGCAGATGACTAACCATCCGGGCCTCTTTCCTCAGCTGTAAAATGAGAAGGTTAGCTAGATGATTTCAAGGGTTCTTTCTGCCTCCAAAATTCTTTAAGTCTATGAACACCTGCTAGTGACATTTATGCACTAAGTATTTTTCTTTCACCCTTTCCAAAATGTTTTCCTTTCTGGTTTAATATTATTATGAATATAGATCTATTCAAGTCCTTTTTAGAATTTTCTTTTTTGCTTGTTGACAGCAGCCAGGCATTAAATGATATTATAAACATTTCTCTGCATATCTATTATGTATTGAAATAGGATTAATATGTCACGGGGTATGAATGTTTTGATTCTTTCCAAAACACAGAGAAATAAGTTGAATTTCATGTTTGAAGATTTAAGGGTACAAATGTTTTAAAAGTAACCCAGATAACGCATTTTTTTAAAACTGCGTTTTTTCCATAAATTTTTCAGTCATTCTGACACCTGTTTGAAAATGTCAGTCTGTTCAAGATGTCTGAATATCAACGTAGGGCCAAGGACACCAGCATAAGTCTTTTGAATACATTCACTTTATGTTATAGGATTGTAGAAACTTTTATTAAAACAAAGTTTTCTTTAAAAAAAATATTTTCAAGAGAATGGTTTGACAGCTGTGCTGAGCATTTGTTACCTTTGCATTCTGTCATTAATTGAATTACTTTGTGTCTATTAGGTATGAAATATGGCATGGAAATTATAGATTATATATGCATATAAAAACACAGATATATAAATTATTCATCAGAAAGGGTTGGTAAATACTAGAGTTAGTGGTAAACTTAGAGTAAAATTGTTGTCAATGTTTCCACTAGTTTAAGATCATTTTTACTATGACAAGAAGCAGATGGGGCACCTGCAATTACTGGAACATCCATGAAAAAGAGCATTGAAATGGGCACTGTATATACTGTTGCCCAGGCTAGAGGGTTGTGGTGTCAGCCTACTTCACAGACACCTCAAACTCCTGGGTTCAAGTGATCCTCCTGCCTCAGCCTCCTGAATAGCTGGGACTATAGGTGCCCACCCCAATGCTTAGCTTTTTTTTTTTCTGTTTTTAGTAAAGATGGGGTCTTACTCTTAGTCAGGCTCATCTCAAACCTGATCTCATCTCAAGGGAGCCTTCTGCCTTGGCTCCCAGATGGATGGAATGACAGGCATGAGCCCCTGCACCCAACCTGAGATGGGTGCTATTTAGTGACAGTGTGGAGTATCACCCAATATAATTTCTCCTATAACTTAGCCATATATTATGTGAATTTCTGATACAGTTTGGAAAATAGTCTTAATTTGATTACAAAGGATCCATGGAAATGAAGACACTTGGAGTTGAAGGAAGGGGAGAAGAAGAACCATGCTGAGATGATTCTGTGTTGATGCTTTTAGGCAACTCTCTCTTTCCACTTCCTCTGAGGATCATGGTCCAGAGCAGGAGGGAGGCAGACATGAGCTAGCATTTACTGTGTGCCTGGCACTGTTATGTGTCTCTCATGTGCTTACAGTCTCTTGAAGAAAATAGAATTATCATTTAAGAAGAAACACCATCTCTTAAAATCACACAGATGAGTGGTGGCAGCGAAATTGAAACCTAGATCTCTGAGGCAAAATTCCTGGGTCTGCAATCAGTTCTAAGCCCTACTCATCGGCACGGTGTGTTTCTATAAACTTTGGCAAGATGCTTTATTTACCTCTCTGGCCCTGGGATTGTCAGTAAGAGCAGGTTAATAATATCTATAGACACAGTTGCTGTGAGGGTGAGCTCAGATAAAGATCTATTTGAAGTACTTAGCGCAGAGCCTCTCAGAATTGCCCATCAATGAAAATCACTGTTATTACTGTAACTGTTGTTGTTATTGCTATTGAGATTCTGATGCCAGGCTTTCCAAACACAGGGTTGGATTTCATTCAGTTATCATACGCGTACTGACATCCTACTGTGGGCAGTTGACTATTATTCAACATTTTCTCTCCCCATGAAATGTTTATCTAGAAGCAGATGAAAATAACATGAGGGTTAGTAGGTCATGCTTTAAAGACCTCAGGAGGGAAGCTCTTCAGACTTGAGGATAAGAACTTATTTAACTTATCTAAACTTCAGTATATTTACTAAATTAGATACAAAATTGCTCTAGGGATTTTCTTTGACTCAGGTAAACCAAACATCCATCCGATGCACATGTGTGCTAGGTTATAACAAAGCTGGAAATGTCGCCAGGAACATAAGGCGTTCTGGGATAGGCTGAGCTGATCATGATTTTGGGAGCTTTTCCATATGCTTGGGCTGTTTTGTTTAGTTTTCCTAACTTGGCAGAGACATATCTCAATTGAAAACAAGAACACAGGTATCTCACTGGGTGGTATTCGTGTTTGCTTTTCTCTTCCCATAATAGGAATTATCATCCTTTCCCATGGGCTCTGATTTCCTCTGACATGAAGATACCCCTCTCCTTGTAGATAGGAGCGATACACTCTGGGAATCCCTGAGAGCTATTAGGTTGGCCTTTATATATACATCTCATTCCTGTCTTATTTAATAGACAACAGTTCAGTAAGTTTTCACGGACCTTCTGAGATTACGTGTGTGTGATTGCCGCACGTGTTCTGCCCCATGCAGACACACACTTCTAAAGGCTCTGAAGAAGACTCTGACACTGCCTGGGCAGGGGGGAGAGGGAAGCATGCGAGAAGGGGAGTCATTCTTGCCTATAAAAGATGAGTTTACTTTCCCAATAAAAGAACTCTAGAATTGTCCATTGTCATTACATGATATTAACAACAGCTCTTTTGGCAAGTTTGAAAATACTGGGCTCCATCATAAAAGCTAAAAATGTCCTGGACCTGGAGTTGTTTACCCAGAGTACAAGCTGCTCTAAAGTTACAGGGCTCTGGTTGGAAGAGGTGGCTTGAAGGCCGCCTCCAAGCAACTGACGTCATAGTCATCTCAGCTGCTGCTGTGACACTGAGCTGAGCAGCTTTTTGACTTGTGAAAGTGGTGAAGGTTTCAGAGGGACTTGTCAGTACTGCTCTGTGGAATGGTGGGACTTACTCTGCATTCCCTTTTTACTTGTAAAGAAACAAGGTTCACGGAGCTGAGAGTTTTCTGTTGCTGTTCAGACAGCTAGCCACCCACTCTGCCTCCGCCCCTTGCTAGGTTGGCCCGTGGTCAAGCATCCATAGGATTTCTCCCCAGTGCAAAAAGGTACGTTTCTTTCTGGCAAGTTTGCAAGCAAGCGTCTGATTATGGCAAGACACACAGGCGCTGCAGATAACATGTTTTGTACTGTGGATACTGTTTACGTGGAGGGTGATTTCAACATCTGCCTGTGCTGATCTGCTGTGCTGGTGTCTGTGGCTGGGTTTAAAAACAGTGGGTGGGGTGCATAACGGATTGTACTAACTCCCGGGGAAGAGGCCCTTCAGCTGCTGAGGGTGGATTTCCCGTCTGGACTGACAGTGCCATCCGCTCTGAGTTCTGCTGCTTTGTAGTTTGAAAAAAGTCTGCTCATTCTGGGATTTCACTATTTATTAGAATGTGGTTTTGTTAGGATGGGGACTTTTTAACATTTGCAAATTAAAGTTCACAAGCCTTCAACCAGCGTGATGTAAGTGTTTCTAATTCTATAGGAAATCAGCACATTGTACCCCATAAATGCATTAATGTATACATGATCTCTGTGTTTATGATTTAATAAAAAAAAGCAAAAAAAATATTAAAGCTCACAACCCTTGAGATGGCTGGTATTTTAAAATTCTAATGAAAAATAAGCAAATGTAATTTCATCTAAGGTGGTGATGTATTTGCTATGGGATAAGGGTTTCTGCAATTTGAGCTAAAGTCTGTGTCATTCATAACGGGATAGTCTGCAGTTAGGAGGGAAACTTAACTACCGTATCTTCTGTTCACCATGGTTAATTTTAAACATTTGTTTAACTTAGCCAAAAGTTTTTCTCAAAGTTTGTATTTCATAAGTTAAGAAAAGTAAAATCAATGTGCCTATAGTGTGAGCGTTTTCTCATTGAAGTAAATAACTGGAGAGAAAACAAGGAAGGAGGGGGTAATTAAAAGAGAAGGCAAAATTGATTAATTTGGAATTGCATGGGGTAAGGTGCCTGTGACCTTGTTGGAGCAGGAGAAACCTGCTGAATAGCAATAAACAGTAATTTGTTAATAAAACTTCCTTATACCCTTTAACAAAATCAAATCATGATGATCTTTGGAAAGATGCATTTGCAAGTGAATAATGAGGGAGGAATGAGATCTGTTAATTAGTTTAAATGACCCACGTGATCCATTATAGCTAGAGAATTGGGGAGCCAAATGGCACATTATGCTGACAGGTATGGGCCTGGGAATTCCTAGTACCTCAAAGTTAATCAGAAGCAAAGCATCTGCAGGCCAAATGATTCTTCTAGGAATTGTGAGACTGGCGGTACCTACTGTGTGGCACACTATTGGAATACGTGCCCTCTTGTAAGTGAAAAATCTTCAATTATATGAAACGTCACGTGTTTAGGAAAAAGAAATAGTAGAGCAAGAAATAGACACTCTGAACAAAATTCTCAAAAGGGAGAGGTAGAAAGGAGTCCCCTGTCCTAACACTGTTCAGTGTGTTTGGAAGGTGGAGGTTGCAAAGGTGATGCCCAAGGTCAAGGTGTAAGACGGAAACACCCCTCAGATGAAGAAGTGGTACTGTGACCAAACTGAGACTCATTGGGGGGATGAAAATAATCTATTGGGAGACCTCTGTGTTGCTCTTAAATTTTGTTTACTTGTAGGGCCGGAAGATTAGCAGAACTATTTGCCTCCCATCCTCATACTTAGGCAACCCACTCACAGCTCTTTATAATTCTGGCGTTCAGCCTTGGGGAGGGGAAGTAGGTTAAAAGGGATTATGCAATGCGAGCTTGGAGTTATTGGGGGAAGAATGTGTGTCACGAAGTGATGCAGCTCACTCTGTCCTTTGACATTTGCTCTAATAAATTTTTATTCTGAATGAAATTTGGAAGGGGTACAGTGACATGGAGAACCGGAGAGCCATGGGGAGGGAGGCTCAGAGAGCAGCAGAAACCCTTCCTTTTCTCCCACACAGATGCCGGCATCCATGTGGGAGAAAAAGAGGGACAGCTCGGAACAAAGAGAACTTTGATTTTTGCCTCTGTAGAGCGTGCTTAAGTTGAGTTGTTGAATCTGCTGAACCACTTTACCCCATAATTTTTCCTAACAGAACATTCTGTCCCTACAAAGTTTGCCCCTTGCATTGAACAGTTTTGGGTGTTTTACTTAGACTTATGACAAAAGCTGTTTTATATAAGATTTTTCAGATTTTTAACTCACAATAAAAAACTTTTTCCTACATATTTAACTTGACATGTATCCTTAAAACACTAGAAAAATACTTGAGGGGAAAGGGAGATTACGGAGAATAGGAAAGTTCACACAATTACACTTATTTCCATCAGTTTTTTGAATAAATAAAGATAAAACCATACATTTTTTTTCCAGAGAAAGAAAACATAGGGAGAGATGAAAGAAAACAGGGAGGGAAACCGAGAAATTTATTAGAAATTTATTTATTAAGAAACCAAGAAATTGGCTCGGCTCCTGTGGCTAGAGTGGCTAAGGCGCCAGCCACATACACCTAAGGTGGTGGGTTCGAATACAGCCCAAGCCCACCAAAACAACGACGGCTGCAACCAAAAAATAGCCGGGTGTTGTGGTGGGCGCCTGCGGTCCCAGCTACTTGGGAGGCTGAGGCAGGAGACTCGCTTTAGCCCAGGAGTTGGAGGTTGCTGTGAGCTGTGATGCTACAGCACTCTACCCAAGGGGATAGCTTGAGGCTCTGTCTCAAAAAAAAAGAAAAAGAAACCAAGAAATTTATTAAGCACCCACCGTGATTCAAAACAGTGTTCAGGCACTTCTTAAAGCACTTTTCCTTTTTGCTCATTTAATCCCCAAAACAATTCAGTCTCCCCCCTTTTTTTATTTTTGGAAGAGGAAGCAATATATTTAGCCATATTACATTTGGCATTTGTATTTATGACAAGACAGAGATGATAGGAAAGCTAACTAAATCCTCCCATAAAAATTGGCACAGATACTGCTTTATGGAAATTTTCTTGCGATGGCTTGTTTTTGATCCGTAACTATTACATTTCCTGGCATTAGAAATTGCTCTGGCCCTAGAAAGGGGAACTGTAGATTGGCCCGTCTCCATATTAAGTGATGAGTTTGGCTCTTTGCAAATAAGTGCAAGGCTAGTCTGTTTCAGGAGCATTACCTGAGTTCAGATAACAGTTGTTACCGCGAGCAAAACTGATTCACAGGATTCCTGGGTGATCTACTGGTAGGTTAAAAGAAAGGGGGTCAGAGGGGCTGGCACCTTTTCAACTGTGATATGGAAGTAGTTTAAGAAGAATTAGCAATAGAAAGAAAAAAATGGAACTATTACATAATTGTAGGAAAAACTGTATGATTATGATTTCTGGACATTTTCAGTATTTAAAAACAATTCTGATAAAATGAGGAATGTCATAGCACCTCTTTTCCAGGTAGCTTGAAATTAGTCTGCTCCCCTTTGATAGCTTCTACGGTTAAATCTGCAACTCTCTCCTGTTATTTCAAACCACTCCCTCCTGTTATTTCAAACCACTCCACTTTTCCTAAGTTCCAGTTATAAATACCTTCTAGTCAGCCAGGCAGTTTCAGCACATAGTTAATTATACATAATTTGAAAGCCGTCTCCAATCTCTGGATAAAGCACTGTCTGCATTTCCTATGAGAAGTTGCTAGATGAACCTAAAAGATTTACTGGGTAATCATGATCACTGAAAATGGAAAGGAGGTTAGAAATAGAGGTCAGTGGATAAAATGTGATGTGAAAGCATCTTTAATAGCCAGGTCCGAAGTTACTTTTTTTTTATTTTTTTGGAGACAGTTTCATTATGTTGCCCTTAGGAGAGTGCTGTGCCTCAGCTCAAATTCCTGAGCTTAAGCAATTCTTTTGCCTCAGCCTCCCAAGTAGCTGGGACTACAGGCGCCTGCCACAACGCCCGGCTATTTTTTTTGTTGTTGCAGTTGTCATTGTTGTTTAGCTGGCTTTGCTGGATCCCAAACCACCAGCCTTGGTGTATGTGGCCAGCAGCCTACCCACTGAGTTACAGGTGCCCAGCCTGAAGTTGCATATTTTTCTTGATCAAATTAACCATAATACAGAGTGTCCCAAAAGTCAACTGTAAAGTTTCCACACAGGGAAAATGGGAA